>PVKU01000286.1:352915-574475 GCA_004027475.1 Anoura caudifer | reverse complement strand
TCTCTCCACCCGCTCTTCCTGTGCACCTGAGCCTTTCACAGCCTCTCACTGGGCACCTGCAGGGACCTCGGCTCTGCCACCCCAACCCAGCCTGCACTCTGCAACCGAGTGAGCTTTCTAAAATGAATGGCTGAGCTTGCCACGAACACGCTTACAGCTCTTCAATGACTCTCTGATCCCGGGAGGTGTTAAAAATATATTTTTTAAAGACCGAGAGGCCAACAGAGCAAGTCAAAGGTTTTCAACTGGCAAACATAGAGTCGAGGGCTGTGGGGTAGGAGGCTCGAGGGGAGAAACAGGGTGGGGCTTGCAAACCCAGAAGTCCTCGAGGTGTGTCCCCTCCACCTGAGGAGAGCAATGTCGGAGCAGTGCTGACGCTGGTGGCTGACCTCTGGGCCCAGGGACTGGGAGCACAGGGCCGGCTGGCTCCCAGCGGCGTGCGTGGGGCGCCCATCTTGGGAGGGTGGCAGCCAGTTGGTATTTCAGCAGAAGTCAGGTCAGCCCCACTGGCAAGCAGCCAGGGGGGCAGGTCCAGCTTTGTCATGGGGTCAAAGCCAATTTCCTTCGCAAGGCCTGTGCGAGCTGCTCTTGGTCGGCCTCATCAGCCTCATCTGTCACGATGCCTCCCCACCACCTGCCCCTCTGCCCTTAGAGCCTGAAGTTGGCTGGAGCTGCCTGACGGCTTAACACCTCCCCGCTTGGCTGTTCCATCCACTGGAATGCCTGTCCTGCCCCAGCTGTGCCTCCCAGCAAATCCCCGGCTGTCTCACCTTAAGTGCAAGGTAAGAGACACCCCAGGACTGTTGGGGAGCTGAGTAAGAGCTGAAACAGGAAGAAAGTTTAAAGCACCTCATGTCATTTCTACAAATGCATCCTCTTTTTGTCTGATAAATAGTGTGAATTCTCAGAACCACAGGAATACACTGAGATGGAAATACAGACAACACACCCAGAGGTCAAACAGAGCTGGTGGCTGTCCGTGTGAACATCAGGCTGTATAATTAGAAAATGCTTGCATGGCATTCTGACCCCACTGGGGAATTACCAAGTTTCCCCTGGAGCAGGGACCCTGCCATTCCCACGCTGCTGCTGGTGGGCCTCGTCTCTGGCCCGGCTGTGTCGGATGCCGCCCTCATTCCCTCCCTTCACTTCCATAATCTGACAGTTTATCATCCTACATCCTCAGAGCTCTTCCAAAGTTCTACTGCTGCACTGTGGGCAACAAATGAAAAAGAAAAGAACCTTTGCTTATGTCTGCACTTATGCCTGCACAGAGCTTCCATCCTTTCTGTAGCAGAGTTTGCTCGCAGGGCTGTAAATTCTGCCCACCGCAGCTGGTGGCTCAGAGAAAACAGCTTATCAATATTCTGTATGGGGAATATCTTCGCACCAATTGTTCTCTACTTCCTGTCCATGGAATGGACGGATAAGGATGCTTAGATGAGGGTGCGTGTGCCATCAGCTTGCTGCTCAGGTAAAAAGACAACTGGGTGGAGCAGAAGGCAGGCTCTAACATTTCCTTGTCAAACGATCAGGTTCCCTTTACATAGACCTGTCTAAAATAAGTCATTAATTTAAATCGAATTCCCTAGCCTCTCACACAAACAATCCAATATGGACACTCCCCAAACCCCCCGACCCCCAAAATCCAGGGTCTGACACTTTTCTCACTCTTGATTCTAAGATCTTTCCCCACTTGTTGATTTACTCAAAAAGGCCCATTTCATCTCCAGGTGTTAGAACCCAAGATTTTAATTTTTGGTAATCTATTCATTTAAAAATATGCTCTTGACCATGAAATGGTTGCAAGCAGTAGTTTTTGTTACACTGGCGATTCTACTTTCTCATCCAGTCTGAAGACAAGTTGTCTTTAAGAGGGTATCCAAGTGCGCAAGAGTGAAAATGTTCCCTATAATGTAAAACTCTAGATAAGAAAAAGAAACAAATTACAACTTGGGTTTTCTGTTTATTTTCCAAGTTTTACAGTGTTAAAAAAAATGTAACACGTAAAGTGTTTTACAGCTCATTGGGATGGGGGACTCAACCAGGAACAAATGACTCGGATGCCAGGTGCCCGGCCCCTCGGACGCGCTGCCATAGTTACCGATGCCATGGTGAGAGGGTTCGCAGCGTAACCTGTGACTGCACGTCAGCGTGCCCGCGCAGACCGCTGCTGGTGGGGAGTTCATTCATTGGCACGTCGGAAACGTCTGAGCAGAGCCCGCCCCGCAGTTTGCGCAGGAAATCACACTTCGTTGTACACATAGGCTGGTGAGTAAAACTGGCCCTCCTGGTTACAACGTGCCACGTCAACTCGTAAGTGAGAACACAAAAGACCCCGGCCACACCGTTGCACAAACAGCTAAGGCTCCGTTGGGTGGACGAATTTTGTTGCTGAACTTTTCAGATGGATGCCGGATTCTAAATCTAGAAATGTATCATTCTTTCAACAAAAATGTGATTGTCATATAAACCCTGGAGGAGGCCTGGCCCAGCCCTCTCGGGCCCTCTCCCTAGCAGGCTTGCTGAGAAAGCAGCCCTCCAGCAGGCCAACGACACTCACCCTGCAGAGGGCCAGGACCCACCCTCCCGCCAGCCTGGCTGGACACACTCCACAAAAGTTGTAAACAGCTGTGTGGAAATCAGCTTCGGGTAATCGTGCCGTAACGCTTGGGTCCAGAGGGGTCTGATTGAACAGAAGCCTGCAGTGAACCTATCATAAAAATAAGGAATGATCACCAGCGTTTGGATTTTGCTTCCTTTAAAAAAAAAAAATCAGAGAGATGCTCAACATCAAGCGAAATACAGAAATATTTCATTATTTCTACAACTCAGGAGCACCAGCAAGTAAAAAGCAAGTGTTACCGCTTCTCACCTGGGCCCCGGAGAGGTGATGATGTGAAACTGTCTAAATTCAGCACGACGTGAGTTGAACTAGACTTACCACGCGCAGACCAGATTTCACCGCGGGGTTGGGGGTAAGGGGTTGACACCCAGGTCCCTTCCCTGACCGATTCCCTGAGTGACAGTCTCTGGTCCTCAGAGGCGAGGCTCTGCTGGCTCTGGACTTTAGGGGTTCAAACTCTCCTCTGTGACAAGCTCCTGTGGAACACAAGCTCACGTCCCCCCCGGGAAGCTCAGAGAGGTAGAAGCACATACGAAACCACACAACTGACATTCAAAGTATTTTTACCCACGTATTATTTCAGTGCCAAAAGAAACACCAAAGACACTCAAGATGAAAGCCCAGAGATTTGTCACATTTGTCCCCAAGCCTTAAGATAAGCGTGTTTTTATTCCACTAAGACAAGGACGAAACACTGATGTTTCTGAGCTGAGAGAGACATGTGGGAAGTGACCTTTCAGGTGTCGGGAAGCCGCTGTGCTGGGGACACTCGCGATAGAGCTTTGTTCCACAGGAGGACCGACACAATGGGGTTATCTGTGTAGAAATGGGACAGGCCTGGCAAAAGGGACGCAGAGTCCTGAAGTCTGACTTTATTCAATAGTTTCAGATTTCTTATCTACCCTTTGAAACGTGTCCCCATTCCTGGTGAGGACAGTGCTGAGGGTGTGAGTGCTGCCTCCCCTCCCCTGTCCTTGACCAAAAGCAAACAGCAGGCGAGAAAACGGTAGTTTAGGCACGACAGATCCAAAGCATCAAGACACTATTTTCGGAGGCCTATTTTAATGTCTGTCCTCTAAAACTCCTGAGGGAAACCAGTGGATGCAAAGAGCTTGCTGAGGACACCCGTCAGGGACTGAGGGCAGGCTCCGGCTGCAAACCAGCCTGGCCAGGCCTGTGGGCCATCCCTCTCGCGCCCCAACTGGGGACAGAATGTTGACAGCACCAGGCAGAGGCTTCCTTAGCTCAGGAGGCCAGGTGAGCCCCCGCACACCTCCCTGCGACCAAAGCCCAAGGTGTACACCTGCCCAAGCCAGCAGTTTGGGTGGGGAAGGACAGAGGGGCAAAAGCAGGCAGCTGCCCCCAGGTCCTACCCCAGGTGCATCACCAGCAGGGCTGCTTTTTCTGGGGGCAGGAGATTCTCTGCATTGAACATCCTGAGATCTGCCATCACGGTGGAGAAGCTCCAGGTGGGGCCACACCTCTGGGGCAAACCCAAAGTGAAGGAGGAAAAGCAATTCTACCTCCAACAAAACCCTCATCCCAGGTTCTGGTTCAAGGTCAAGCATCCACAGGTCCCTCCTTTGCATCCAAAATGCCAGATCACGTAGATCATACCTCAAGGTGCATGACTGAGATTGGAACCGAACATTAAATGTGAGCTTCCTTGAACTGCCCATGTGACTGTGGGCAAGTCTCCCGTTCCCTGACACCCCTTTTCTCACCTGTACAATTGAGAAAACCCCTACCACAGAGGCATGTGAGGATCACAAGCCTGTCTAGAACAGTACCTAACACACAAGGCCTGATAAATACATGTTAGGATCCTTCTCTTTCTTCTTGGACCATAATGTCTTATCAAAAACGTGACCTGAAGTCTAAATTTCCTGAGCATCCATTTGGTTAAAGCTCAATACAGGGATTTCTATGCGGCATCTGACTAGCTCAATTCCATTACCATTCCATCACCGCACTGAATACCATTCAAGAACTGTGTATGGGCTTAAGAACAATTCATATTTTATTTACCATGGTATACGACCACAAGGTTACATAGTAGTAAATTCACAGTAGTGATTTATTTCTTGTAACAAGATCCATAAAGCACAAACACTACCCAGGAATACTCACACCACTTCAGAATCGCAAGGGCTCTGCTGCGGGACTATTTAAATATCGTGCTAACATTTCTGCACCACCGTCAGTAATCAATCTTGTTTTTTTGATGATGCTCAATTTTTAAGCTATGTTGAGAAACACAGTAAGGCTTCCAGGGTAGTGAAGCTGGAGCATAAATTACATTGGGCTCGACCTGCCTTTCTGCTTTCAGGTCGGAGGGGCTGGGACAGGGGTCAGCAGACTTGCCTGCAGAACAGCGGGCTCCCCAGAAGACACTTCTGTGCATACACTCATCCACATAAACACACAAACAAGTGGTGTACGAAGATACACACCCATCTGCTACAGATCACACAGATGCTCAGATGTCTAACATATAGACATGTCATCCCCCTGGTAATATACAGTCTGAGAAATGCTCATGTGTATGGAAACACATAACCACAAACAATATGTGTCCCTGTTTAGGGAGCCTCACCTAGCAGGGCCCGGGTAGAAGAGAGTCAACCAAAGGCCTGATTTTTCTCGTCTCACTGAGTGGCTGGAACATTCTCTCTCCCAGGAACAGGACTGAGAAGGAGCAGGGTAATCAATTTCTGTCAACCTGACAGGCCCATGGCTCCCCACAGAGCTACAGCTGCATCCAAACACATGCACTCAAAAGTGAAGATGACACGCAGGACCGGGAGTCCTCGACCATCACTGACTGCAGTGGAGAGAGAGAAGGGCAGGCACCACGTCCCTCCCCAACACAGCAGTGCTGCTGCGCTCTCCCCACTGACGAGGAGGTCCAGGCTCAGGCCACGAGCCACCGCACCACACACAGCACACACACAGGCCACCCACCCCTTGCCATTTGTTGCACAGAGTCTGTCCTGCCCACAGCTTTGAAGAGTTGGACAGAGCAGGACAAAGGGAGATGGTGATGGGTGGGCAAAAACCTGGCTGAGCTTTTTCTCTGGGGCTTATTTGCTGACCATTTGCAAAAGCATTACATGTTTCCACTTAATGGATAATGCAAAGGATGGATGAACTATAAAACCTTGAAGTCCCTTCCACCTCTTGGAACGCAGACTGGAACAGTTAGGTCATGAATGATTAAAAATTGTCATTATCCTCCCAAGGACACACTGAGGGATGAAAGGTATCTACTGGCTCAAACGCTGCCACGGAAGAGAGTGATCTCAGACCGTCACTGCCCGCTGCCGCCTTCTGCTCCTTAACACGGACATTCGCATTTTAATAACTTCGGTGGAAAGTTAGAGAAAAATCTATAAACATTTAAGGCAAATGAAATCCTGTCTCTTCTAATGTGGATGTATCTAGATTCAACTAGCCAGCCCCAGGGCGCAGTTCACCCCCTTTTAAAAAGAATAGCCTATTGGTTCCAAGAACTAAAATAAAACTGCGTCGTGTTCAATTGTGCAATGTAGCTTTCTGAAACCTTAAATGTTTTAACAGCATTTACATTGTTCCCATGGCACCAGTAACTCAAGCTATTAAGAGTTTGGATGTGCAAAGGCTGTGTACAAAGATTCTGCATTTTATTTTGGTATTCTTTAAAAAAAGGGCTCCATACAAAGTCAGTGTAAAAAAAATCAATACTCAATTTAAAACAGAAACAATAATCTCAGAAAGTCTGACATTACCCTATGCCAAGACTGAGGGAGAGAGAGAAACGGGTAGAGAGAAAATAAATTCCTTAATTTAAACCTTTCTTCACCCCGCCAGGGTGCAGAAACCAAAGCAACCAATCTGACTTAACCCCTTCTAGACGGGTAACTTCAGACAGGCCTGGAAGCCCAGGATTTCAGAGTGCTGGTGAGTAGCGTCATTATGAACTACAAGGAGAGACGTGTGTGGCACTTCCACCGCTGGGCACCTGACGCAGCAGCCTCTGACACATCTCGTCTGGGACAGTGTAATCTTTCATGGCCAAAGTCATAGACATTCAGCATCTCCCATAATACATTTCCTGAGAAAGACATCATCCTAAGGAATGTCCAGTTTGAAGGGACCTACAGGCAAAAACTAAGAGGAACAAAAGCACCGCGGTGACACTGTGTGTGTTTTTCATCAACAGAACCATGTAGTCAAATAGGACATCCGGGCTCTGTACCACACCAGCAGTGCTTCCTTCCCAGCGTGTCTTCTCTTTGACCTAGAGGCTGTTGATTCAAGAACACTTGTTTACTTTTTCAGGTACAGATGTATTACAAATACTCAAAGCCAATTTTGCTTTAAAGAGTGATACACAAATACTGTACCCCTGTGGAATGCATAAACCAGTAAGGGTGCATGGGGCACACACACAAAGGGCACTTTGATGGTGTCGTCCTTTACCAAAGCCAGCGGACGGTACCCTGAGTACCTGGGAAAAGCAGGAGTGAGCTGCTTTGTAAAGGTTTGCTGTGGATACCAGAGGGCCCAGGGTGGCAGGAGAACCCGGATGTGGCTCCTCCCGGAATTCCCCTGCTCAGGGCTCTGCCAGGAAGGCCCCCCCACCCCATGCCCAACCCAAGCCTCGGGAAAGGCCCCTGGAACCAGCTGCATTTAAGAGGCAGATCGTGGACGAATGATCCTGGACCCCAGACTGGCTCCCCACTCTCCTTTCCCTAAGCTCTATAGACAGCCCATCCCTTCTCGCTTGGCCAAGACCGACCAGCCAGGTCAACACCAGGGGCTAGGCAGCCCTTCCCCGATAGTAAGCCGCAGAGGTGATGAGTTAGTCGCACAGTGACGGCGGTCAGAAATCAGGGACTGGACGGCAGCTGCTGTCACTGCAGTGGGCATCGTTTGGTCTCCCAGGAAACCAGATGCTCCAAGCCGAAGCTGCAGGTACCAGAGTCACAGTGCGAATCCCCCCAGTTTGGTGGGGAGCAGGGGGGGAGGAGTAGCAGGAGGGGCGGGGCTCCCACTGCAGCCCCAAAGGGACATTCTAGCTAGCTCGCTCTCCCTGTGATCTACCCAGTGGGCTACCCATGCTTCCCTACGCAAACAACCCGTGGGACCACCTGAGGCTGTGCACAGAGTCTGCGGGCACACAGGCAGAGCCAGGTCCCATGCAGCTCTGAAGACTGGGCGTCCCCAGCCAGGCTAGCCAAGCCAGGTGGGGGGGGGGGTGCACGCGTGCGCATGTGGGAGCACAGGATAGGTGCAGACACCCGCCAATCACCGAGTCAGCAAAAGGCTACCTGCTCTGGCCAGGAAGGAGGCAGGGTCAGAAACAGGGCAGGTAGCTTTCCTCTTTGGGGGGAAAAAAATCAAATGAAATCATTAGTGCACATTTTCCTCTGTGATCTTTCTCTGCAGAATCCGAGGCAACAGAGAACAGCCCCTGGCTCCCATGGGTGACGTGGAACTAGACATTCACAAACACGTGTGTGGCCACGTCGTGCCTGGCTTCCTGAACCGGATCACAGATGTGTCCCCGAAGTCTGCGGGAGGGTGCGGTGCTGGACGAAAGGCAGGGGTGACTTGTAAGGCGAGGTTCCCCGGAACTGCCAGCTCCGCTTTGGTTACAGCTGTCACAGAAACGCCAGGGATCAGACTCTTGAGAAGTCCCGTCCACAACAGTCGGATGCCCCTGTCACTCTTCCCGGACGGACGTCCCCTGCTTCCTCCAAATAAAGTGCAGATGGTTGAAGGACGCTGGTCTATCATCTGCCAGTCTCAGCGATGGGAACTAGTAAAAACAACAAGATGCCCCTCTGGTATACATATATCTTCCTATATTCTTTTTTTTTTTTAGTAAAGCCACAAATATAGAACTTTTAAACCGACGTCTCAGACTGCAAGCGGAGGACAAATTTGTGAGATTTGGGGTCCACGAACTCTTCCGAGAGCACGATGAATGGAATTTTCTTCACATTGACGACGAGGCTGAAGTCCAAGCATTTCAGGACAAAAACGAGTCCCTCGCGTAACCCGTTCGTCACGGCCTCGTCGCTGACGAGCCTCCACTGCGTGGACAGCCAGCGCTCCCTGTCGTACTGCAGCGTGGGCCCTGCGCTGAGGTAGCGCTCCAGAAAGGCCTGCAACGAGAGGAGAGGAGACGGGGCTTAGCGGGGAGACGCCCGGCCCCCAGGGCAGCGCTCGGGTCCCAGCGAACCAGGGCACGGCGCGGCGCAGCGCACCGAACTCCCATCAGACCCTCCCGGCGGAGTCACTGGCCTCACTGGCCGGGAGGGAAGACCTCCAGCCAGACTTCCAGCCAGAGGGTGTAGGTGGCGGGAAGCACGCAGGCCAGGAAGAGGGTGGCGGACCGATCTCTGCCTGGAAGCTGTGGGATCCCGGGGAACGGCCCCAGGCCCGTGCCCTGCCTGCACCTGTTTGCGGCTGGCCTCCTCCCACAGCGAGAGTGGAGGGCAAGGGCCGGCCGGCGCTGCACGCACAGAAACACGTGCTCCACCACTGACTGGCCAGCGTGACTTTGGACAGGCCAGCGAACCTCTCTGCAGCTGGAGAGAAGGGCACCTCACTCACAGGCCTGCTGTGGGGGCGAAACGGCTGACTAACCACCTAACGGCACAAGGCGACCACCAATCAGTGTCAGTGATGGTCACTTTGTGTTGGATCGACTGTGCACACGGACGGCGAGTCCAAGGGCTGGCCGGACCCCAGGTTCCCTCGCTCGACTTCGCAGCGCCGCTCTGCTAAGCTTCCCTGGAGTTCCCTGATGGTCCCCCACCTTCCCCTGGGAAGCTCTTCCTGCTGGATGTCGGCCTTCAGCAGACTCCTCCAGGCCGTTTACATCTTCTCAAACTGCACCCTGAACTCTAAAAAGGATGAACACGCCCTCCTCCAAACGCCTGTGTTTGTTGGCAGGACTGTAGTGTGATGTTTCACTTTCTGAACTACTGACTTGTTGCATGGGCCCCACGCTAAACTTGACTCCCCTGGAAGGCAGGTGCTGCTTTTCAAATGTGAACTTCTGCTGTACCTAGCGCTAGAAGCGCAATAGCATAGGCATTATTATATCAATAAATACACTGATTTAGCTGTGAGAAAGGATGAGCCAGTGAAACCGGTAACACTAAGATACATCACTCCAGTCCTGGACGCAGACCAAGGGCGGTTTCTAACTGTGCCCCCAGCACCCACTCCTCACCGCTGCTGTAAGGAACTTATCGTCTCAGATCTGTGAGCACATATTCTAGTACAGCTGCGCCTCTGATATAACACGTACTTCTAATATAAAAATAGCTCTAACGAATCACAAGAAAAAGAAACAATTCAACAACGAGAGAAACAATAAGGTAATTTATAGAATCAAAAGAACATTAACCGATGAAAGATATTCTATCACATCAAAAATTAAAGAACTATGAATACGAATAATAAAAACATTTTTCCTTCTCTTAGATGGGCAATGATTAAAAAGAATGGTAACACCCAATGCTGTCAAGTGTGGGAGGGAAATAAACAGTCTCGTCCCACCCCAGAGGCAAAGTGTCAAAGGCTACGCCCCTTCGAAGGTAGATCTATACCCCTGATCCAGCTGTTGCTGGCCTGGAAATGCATCCTTCAGAAACACTTGCACGCATGCACAAAAACACATGTAAAAGACATAGCCACGGCAACACTGTTTAGACCAGGAGTTGGCAAACTTTTCTCCACATGTAAATATTTTCCTCTTTGCAAGCCACACTCTGTCACAGTTACTCAACTGAGCCTGCTCCAAGAGAAAGCAGCCACAGAAGATATGTAAGTACAAAGGGCGTGGCTGCGTTCCGATCATACTGCTTAACAAAAAGAGCCAACCCCCGGGTTTAGACTCATAAAAGATCTTAATCCAGAAGTGTATCAACAGACAATCTGGTGAGCAAGTTACGGTATATTCAGTAGAACGGGATGCAGCTATTAGAATGAGTTTGATCTGTACGATAGAGATTGGGGGCCCTGATGTGGAAAGACGGCCAAGAGAGCTCGGAGTGCGTAACACACGTGTAAATGACACCGTTTCTGCTTCCCCCGCTTCTGTTTTAAACACACGCGCGCACACAAGCACACACCCCAGTCCGTATTGGTAAGCACCGTTCACGCTAGGGGAACGGAACTTCACTCTGTCCATTTCCCTATTCCTTAATGTTTGGACTTGTCTACAAAGATTATTTTTATTTCATAAAAGTACACATTTTTTAAATGAAAAAGAAAGCCACTGGGAAACGTGACAAAATCTTGAAAAAAGGAGAACAGCTTCCGCGGGTGGCACAAGCTCTCACTTTGCACACGCTGACGCGAGGCACTCAGTCCCGGCCACGGTGTTTAACCTTTTTGCATCTGCCATTTGTAAACGAATAATCTCACAGCTATTCTTCCATGTTTCACAGGTGCTAGGCAGACCACAATTTGTAAGCTGCTGTTCTATTTTTAAGTTATTTGGTTTGGAGTTGTTACAGATTATTTTGCAAAAGTCACCTGCATATATATTCCTATTCCCCATGTGTATCTGTGATTGTGCTGAGTACTTTTTTTTAGGGTTATTAAAGAATATGGAAACCTGATAGCTTTTTTACCGAATATTTCTTCTGTCATGTTTCTCTGAGGATGTTACTGGTTAGCAACAAGGTAACCAGCAGCAGTAGCTGTATACACAGGACACTGTAGGGACACAGGTCCTTAGACTAATAATAGCAGCTCCCAAATGTTACATGTACATTCTACGCCAACCTCTTACTCAGAGTCACATTGCCATGTTTAACATAGTTCTCACACAACAACCCTATCAGGTAGATACTATTATCATCCCCATTTTATAAAAGAAGAAACAAGTGTAGAGTAACTTATGCAAAGTCATAAACTAATTAAGTGGTGGAGCCAGGATTTGAACCCACTTCTGTCTGAAGAGAGCTCATTTGCTAAACCCTTACACTATTTTGTCTCCCTGGCCACCTCCCTCTACTAGATATGTGACTGTTTCTCGTAGTGGCCCTAAAAGTGCGCTCAAATCATAATCTAAAAGACCACTCAGTAAAACGAACTCCACAACATCCAAAACACCTTACCAAGTGATGGCATTTCTTCTACCACTAATAATAAAAGCCATTTATTGGGCCCTTACCATATAACAGGCAGTGTTCTAAGCCCCTCACATGAAAGAACGCCTTTATTTCTCACAACAATGCAGTGAAGTGGTTATCAGCAATTTACAGATCAGGAAACTAAGGCACAGAGGCATTAAGCTGCTGGCCCCTGGTTTCCCAGCTAGTTGGTGGAGGAGCGAGGTTAGAAGGAGTCACCTTGGCTCTGGAACCCCGAGGACCCCTAAGGGCTACCTGTGCTGTCTCTACGTGAGAGTCTCTCCTGTGCTTGAATCTGGAGGCCTTCAAAGGTGCATCTAAACACCAGCTGTACCCGAATACTGCTGTGAAGTAAGTGAGAATCACGAGTTCTTATTAGTTGCTGCTTCAAAGAAGCCTGTGCTTTGGCCACCCCTGGCCACCCCCCACAAGGGGACTCGAGGCTGGGTGACGCGCCGCACCTTCGGGGTCATGCTGTTGGTGATGCAGAAGGCCAGGTGCTGCAGAATGCTCTCCATGCTGTGGTAGTGCTGCTGGCGCGTGGTGCGCAGGTACTTCTGCAGGGCCCGGGCCATGGACGGGAAGATGGCCTGGGCGGCCTCCCGGGGGTCCATCACCTCCCCGGGGGCCTTCTGCTGCTCCTCGGCCTGGAGGCGCTGGATGTGGACGAAGGCCTCCTCCACCGCGACCACCAGCCTGGGGATGGGAAACCCAGGCGTCAGGGCGGGATGTGGGGACCGTGTCACTGGAACCTGGAAGGAATCCTGCCCTCCTGCCATACCCCCACCTGCCACCGGCTCCCCCAAGGCCCCCATCTTTAGGCTGGCACTCTAGGTGGTTGGAGGGGAGCAAGAGAGGGGAAAGGGAGGCAAACACAAAAGTAACATGTGGAACTGGGGCTCTGGGGGGTGTGGAGAACGGAGGCCTGGGACTTGGAGAGGACCTCTGTGCTCAATCCTGCCACTGATGTGCCCAGGAGACTCGCCTCACCCGACAAGGAAGGGTCAGGTGAAGCGAGTGCTAAGGCTCCTCATCTCTGCGTGGCGGCTGGGTGCTTGCAGCCGCCTCACAAAGAACCAGAGCTGTCTCCCCGCTGATCCAGCCGCCGCACCAGCACACGTGATGGGAACCACCTCCGTCCATGTCAGAGGATCAGGTCTTGAAAACCAGCAAGGGCCTGGGGGTGCAGGACGGGGCCACTGCAAGTGTGGGCTATGGGCTGGCCACTCAGCCTCAGCTGGAATTTGTAAGAAATGCCAATTCTTGGGCCCAAGTCCAGACCTACTGCACAGGAGGTGGCCTTTGTGGGCGGGGGTCTGATATAAGGAGACCCCTGGTGCTGCTCAGGCACACAGAAGTTCGAGAAACACCACAGCAAGATCTACTCCCAAGGCTCAAGCAGGTCATGTTCATAAAATGAAATTTCATTGTAGTTATTAAAGAAAGAAAGGGAAAAAGTCCACGACAGCAGGGGCTGCTGCTGGGGGACAAGATACCTTGCTCTCCGCTTCTTCACCCGCCGCTCGTGCTCCGCCTCCTCGTAGTACAGCTCGTTGTGGCTCGAGTCCCTGCGGCGCGCCGCGGCGGCAATCATGGCCCGGGACTGGCCGGTGGCGTTGTTGCTGGGGCCTTTGGGGCAAGGATGGCGGAGGAAGAAGAATTTTAATGCTGTGGGGCTGTGAAATGGGGCGGAACATAGTACTAGAGTCTGCCGTAACCGTCCACCCATCTCCTGTGAAGCACAGACACAAGTCCCGAAGGTGGCTTCCCAGGAGGGTGGACAGTCCCCCTGCTTCTCATTCGATGTGCTCACGAGAAGCAGGAAGTCTCCCCAAAGCCCGACCGGATCTGTGCAAACGGCGAAAGGACTCAGAAGGAGGTGAAGAACACGTGGCAATGAAAACACTGGCCGAAAATAACAGAGCTGTGAGGATGTTACTTCCGTCTGCCACAGAAAGGCTCGGGTGGCCCTCGGGGCAGCCAGAACATCATGTTTCATCCGCGAGGCAGTGAGCGAGAACGAGGGGGGCGGGAAAACAAGGACAGAGCAGAAGCAAAGTCCAGGGACGCAGGGACACTGAGCGCACACAGGAAAACCAGCGCTGCTGAATGTCCCGGCGGCCACAGCTTCTAGAGAAAACACCTGGCGCTTGAGAACTTGCAAAACGGTCCCTGTGTTCACACAGACTGAGAAGCCCTGGTCCGCTTCCCCGGACCACTGCCCACCTTGACCTTTCGGAAAGACGAGGCAGATCTCATGCTTTCTCATGTTTCACCTACTTGGCCCAGAATCTGGTGTCACCGGGGAAATGTGCCAGTCCTTCGGGATTCATGCGACAGTGCACATATCTCATTAGCCAAAAATAATAATAAAATAAAATTTGAAAACGTGGAGGGTATTACGTCACCGCCAAAACTGACACCATCTATAAATCACCGGACGTGCGAACAACATGATCTCCCTGCAGGGCTTGCAAAGCTCTCGCCTTGCCCCAAGCTGCCCAGCAAGAGATGACACCGCGTCCTGTTTCTTGCACTTGACCATCTGATAGCCTGAAACAGCGCTGACGTCCCCAGCCTGGCCTCTGGCCTCCTGCCACCCACTCAACTCCAGCTTCTAGCCCGGGCTGAGAAACGCCTGTAAATGAGTGTCTCACCAGATGCCTGAACTATGGAGAATTATACAGTCTCTAGGGATTCAGGTGGCTTAGTCTTAGGGTACGTTATCCACATTTTGAAAAGAAGCCCTTTCCTAATAGCTTTCGATATAAGATGTTGCCAGCAGGAAGCAGGGAACACACACACATCACTGTTGTCTTCCATCATAAAATCCCCACATGAATGAACCTCCCATGGATGCAGACCATAAATCAACATTCCTCTAAAAATGTTTGCCTGCAAGATGGGGCGGGGGGGGGGGGGGGGGGGGAGAGAGAGAGAGAGAGAGAGAAACTGTCCTGAAGTGAGAATGAACCACGACGACAAACACAGAGAGGAGGCAGGACCAGATGGGCCATGAATCTTCTTGCAGGTTTAAGCTGCGTAGTGTCCCAGCTGCCCCCTGCACCCGCCAGAGACGCCGTTTCAAGGCACGTACCATCCACATTGTAGACCTTCAGCCCCGCCATGTGCTTGGCTGCTCGGAATTTGGAGGCTGTTAGGAGGTTGGGGTTATAGATGGTGAAATCTTTATAGTAATTTTCCAAAACCACCAATGCTGCTCGCTGGATACTGAAAAAAAGTGGGGAGGGATGCAAAATTAATGCAAAGCTTTTTCACTGAATAAGTAGGTCTTAAGTGAAAAAAAAAAAAAATCCTCTTTGGAAGTCAGTAAAATACCAGAGCACCCAGGATAACCATGCACAGGAGGCTGCTGGGTCTCACCACACCTGCGTCTCCAGGGTTGAAAGTGAAACTAAGTCCTACTGTCCAGTGGCTTTGGTGCCTCTCCCCCAGGCCACGCCATGAGCCAGACCCCATCTGGCCAGTAGTTGAGAAAGGAGTAAGTTATACCTTAGATTTGTTTAGGCCACACAGAACTTTCCTATGTCCCCCAGTTGACAAAAGAGGAAACAGAGGACCCCCAAGTGGTCAAGACACTCTCAGATGGCCGCAGAGCTCCCGAGCGAGAGACCACAGTATGGAGCCAGTGCCCCAGGCACCCATGCAGTGCCCGCCCCGCCCTCGTCCGCTGCGTCTCAGGGCCCCACCCAGGGTGGAGAGCGCTTGGAAGAGGCTGCTGCAGACGGGAGTTAATGCTGATCCCGCCTCCCCGCTACCCCGGGCCAGCGGGTTCGCCCCAGTGCCCCGTGGTCTGTAACGGAGCACCTGGGAGGACAGGTGGGAGCAGAGAAGAGGAAATGCCAACAGGGGACTTCGGGGGTGGTGAGGGAGGGCGCCGCACTCAGTATCGGCAGCAGAAGAACACGCTGCCTCGGGGTCTCAGATGCGGCGCAGGTTTTACCCACCTCCCCTCCTTCAACCCCGGCCGTCACTCAAGAGAAGAAAATCGAAGTTCACACGCCTGTGACCTGCCCCACAGCGGGTGTTTCCCAAGGAGAAGGGCCAGGAACTTCAGTCCGCATTTACAGACCTCCAGCCTCCTTCCCCGTGACACGTGGCCTCTGTGGGACAGGGGCCGCACTGACACCAACCGCCACCACGCCGAACTGCAGTTGTTTGCATCTTGCCCTTTACATTTTCCTTCCCGGGTTCCTTCGAAGAAGATGGGCCCAGAAGGACTGTTTGTAGTAGCTCAGGCGCTCCACGGCTCTCCGAGTGGCTCAGGGGTCTTCCGTTGACACAAGACAGTGCTGTGCCTAACCTTTCCACTGGACACTTTGCCAACCCCACCCTTCAGCTCCCCTTCTGCCCCAGAGTTTAACACAGAGTCTAAAACCCATCTCCAAGTCAGTCAGCTAACCTCCTCAACAGCAGAGTGGTGGCAAAGCTTTCTTACTCGTAATCCCCCAGTGACCGGCGATGGGCATTCAGCTGGTGTCTAGTCTGTACCTAGACACACGCACTCCGGTGAGACCAACCTTGTATAATGGCCGCATTTGACTGCTAAGAGCAGCTCCACGTTTTGAAAGCCTTAGTCATTCAGTTATGTGGCCACTCACTCATCACTTTCGTATTTAAGTACCTCCCTCTGCCGAGCCCTGGGAATGCCAAGATAAGACGGAAGGAGCTTCTCCTTAATCAGGTGTCCTTGGAACGAAGTCCTGTGACAACCAGTGGGAACACACGGGGGGACACGGAGGAAGCAGACAATGCTGACTGCAGGGCTCGGGTGGGTGCAGGGCAGCTCCCCGAGGAGGGGACGTGGTCCTTGAGTGGAGGTCTGGGTGCCACAGAAGTCCTCTGGTGCTGACGCCCCGTGGGTCCTGGGCTCGGCACGGCCCTGTCTCCTCCTGGCCTGTATCTGGTGTCTCCGAAGGGGGCCTGTGCTTCCTCACCTCGCATTCCACTCACAGGCTGACCATGGCCTCTCCTTGATGGTGCACATCCAGACACTCCCTCCCCAAACCTACGCTGCCTCCCGCCCCCGTGCTCCGGGTTCTCCAGAGCTCCTGGGCTGGGGGAGACCAGAAGCCCTCCGCACAGAAATGTCTGTTCAAGACAGACACGCTGGGGTGCACATATCCCATCCCATGCTTGTACCCCGATGTGGAAACATCTCTAGGAGCCTGGATATCAGCAGGCAAGTATTTCCCTGATCAAAATGTAAAAATCAAAAGGCAACTCAGAGGTTGTCCTCAGGCCCATCTTTAAAACAAACCCTCTGTGGCTGTGGGTTTGGCTTTTCCATTCATCCAGGCTGCGGGGAGTGGGGGGGGGGCCAGGGGACCCCGAGAACTCAGCTCAGGCCTTCAAGGCAGGCAAGGCGAGGCTGGATGGGAGCCTGGCAGCTTTCCGCCCCAAAACCACAGACAGTACACTCTGCTGACCAGGAGGTGTCTGTCCTGCAGGGGGTCCATGGCTGGGGCACACAGCCCATCGCCGGTCCAGCACACACAGCCCGCCTCCCGCCAAAGTCCCAGGGGGCCCCAGGAGCACTCGGGTGGGGCAGATAACCTGGGACAGGAGCCTCTGATGTCACCTGCGTGGACCTCACAGTCCTCCGCAAGCCCGAGCTCACACTTTCACTCAGAAAAACCGACCATGGGGAAAGCTCAGACGGTGCTCTCTTCCTCCAGTATCATCACCTCAACAGAGGCCCAGAATGGCCCAGTTGCCCCAGAAGCAGCTGCGGACCTGGCCAGCCCCCAGGCTGACCAGCAACCGTGGGGGCTGAGGGACTGGCAGGGGAGGTCTGGAAAAGCCCCCAAGAGTGGCCGCCTGCCTTCGCCCAAGAAAACGTCTGGGCCACACTCGACTATCAGAGATACTAGGGCACGAGAAGCTCCACGAAACTGAAACCAACACAGAGCTGAAATGCCCGACTCAAATAAAATGGTTGTGCGATCTGGACCGAACCCCACGGTGTCTCTCTTCACCTTGTCAAAGAGCGCGAACTACGCAACAGAGGAAGCAAGTCTTGCTGGTGACTCAGGAAGATCCCCACGCGCATTACCGACGAGCTGGGCCACGTGTGGAGCACGGGGAAGAGGTCAGAACTGTAGGGGGTGGGGGGGAGGGTGGGGGGAGGGGGCTGCCCCACGCCCCACGGCATTCTGAGTCACAAGGCTGCCACACCTCCCCCGCCCCACACCCCCCCTTACTGGGGGCTGTTGACATCATGGCCCTGCTGTCCGCCAGCCGCCTGGGGCACTCGGCTCCGTTCTCACGCACCTCGACTCCCGTGTAAGTTAAGCGGTACCTGCTGTAGCGCAGGTATCTGATGTCTATTCCAATCCAAAGCCAAAGATCTCTTTCCCTTCCACTCTGGTTCCTGATTCACGCTCTAGATTGGTTAAGTTTGTTACATAACTGGCTTTAGGTTAAAAGTAACATTTGAATGTGTTATTTGGCTTCCTAGTAAAAGAAAGAACCATTCAGTACCCACTGAGGGGACAGGACACCCTGCAGCACACCCCGCAGGACACCCTGCATCGGCCCAAGGCATGGCCCCACAGAGCCAGGGCCCAGGCCCCTCTCCTCGGCCAGTGTCGAGGTCAGCATCTTCCCGCTTCTACTCTTCGGCCAGAGCAGGACCAGCTGCTTTCAGGAAGTCTTCTCCAACTCTCCAGTCCTCTGTGACCTGTCCCCAAACACACAGCATGAACAGCCACCACCTGTTGCCAGTGGTGTCCTGGAGCGAGCTGGCCTCCTCCTCGTCCATTCCGTGAGTCCCTGCAGACAAGGGACGCCTCCGCTGACTTCCCCACGGGACGTAACTCCGACTCGCTCATTCAGGAAACCCTAGGCTCCCATGGGTACAGGATGCATCCTAAGCATCTATTTCGTAAAATCATGGGGTTTCAGAAGCAAAAGGAACCTCAGAGATGAACAAAAGCAAACCCTCCAACTGGTCCCAGTCTCTCAGCCAGCTCACCTCTGGGGAAGGAGGGGCAAGCGAACCCCAGGTGGTGAGAAACCTGCCATCCTTCTCACCACTGTCACAGAGAGACAGCTGGCACCCTGTGTGACAGACAGGTGGAATCTGATGCACCCGCTGGGGATAGGGCCCCACCAGAATCTCACGGCGAGGAGCACTCTCCCAAGATAGGGGCCTCTGAGCTCAACGCACACCAGGTCGCAGGCACCCTCCTGCGCCGCCATCCAGGGAACTTCCCGGGCATGGACCACACGGACGGGTGGGGCAACACATAAAACCCAAATACAGGAAGCCCAGATACGCATGTGAAAAGGCAACATATGAATAACGGAACATTCAACTCTGCTCGGTCCAGGCTGGTCCGAACTTGAACTCATGGAAGAATCTGGGCAGCAATGGCTCAGCACCAGTGTCTGAGGGAATTCGACAGCCACTCTCAAATGTGAAACGCACCCGGTGCCCAGGTGGCCTTCCTGGCCGATTTTCTTTCCAGGGCAAAGAGGGTGGCACTTCCAGTGCCACTGACAACTGTTACACGTGGCCATGGCAACGGGGAGAGGGCTCTCACCCTTGTGCTCCACTCCTTGAACTGGCTTGGAGAGAAGCAACCCCAAAGACGGTTCAAGTGTTAGTTCATAAAAATCTCCAGGACACGTTTTGACAGCTAGATCCTAAAGATAAAAACAAGAGCAAACGAACAGGTTCTCCCCATGCTCCGTGCGGGACTGCTGCGGGGAGGGTGCGCACCATGCAAGTGGCCCTGGCCTTGGCCCCAGACAATGTGACTCTTGGCCCTTTCATTCATTCTTTGACCTTGAACAAATGATAACTCATCTCTCTAAACCCCAGGTTCTGCATCTGCAGGATGGGAAAACAACACAGAAAGCCCCGCTGTAACAACATAAGCGGACTCCAAACTGCTCCATTGTGTAAAAAGGCATCACACCGCGGTTACTGAGAAGACTGGGGCAGTCTGCTGTAGGTGGCTAGCCAGAAACCCTAGCGACAAAATGCAACATGCAGATACACCAGGTTCTGGCTGAAGTCTGGTGTTAGTGGTCTCCTGGGCTTAAACAGCCACGGAGACAATTCCAACTCCTGTGACTTTCCCAGGCTTCAAAGGCAGTGGGCATGTAGGCCAAGAAAAATACTGGAGACTCACCCTCCACTTCCCTGCTTCCCCAGGAGGAGCTGCCTGTCTGGTTTGGGTCTGTTCTAAAGATGAAATGAGATGATGTATTTTAAAGTGCCTGGCCCAAAGCAAATGGCTCCCACATGGTGGCACCAAGGGCGTACGCTGGGGAGGCCCATCCGTCCCTTGGGTGCGGCTGCCCCGCGCTCCCCATCAAGGACCCACCACGAGGGACCCGCTGCAGGAGGTGAGCCAGGGTGGGCCCTCTGCACAGTTTTCCGCAGGAACGCAGACCCCCAGGTTATGCTCTCTGTTTCTGATGCAGCGTTCCCTGCCAACGCTCCACCACCTGCAATCAAGCCCAGTGAAAGGGAGGCATCCGTGGCACACGAAGTAGATGGAGCACCGGCCTCCGAGTGGGAAGGCCTGGATTCCAGGTCTGACGCTGTGGCTTCATGACTTCCCCTTTTTTGGCCTGCGATGCAGAGATCATACCAACTATTCCATGTGCTTGTTGAGAAGAGGGAAAGAAATGATGCCAGCAAAAGTATGTGGGTTAGACGAATCTAAAATATCATATTACTGAGTGTGACCACTTTGCAGCAGGCTTGGCTTGCTTGGTAGCTAGAATATTCATGCAGCCTCTGGGCCTAAAAGCATGACCCACTCTCTGCATGTACTGAATCACAACCTTCTACTCTACACCGAGTGCAGAGAATCTCTGTGCTCAGCCAAGCAGAGACACAGAATGGAAGGAACCATCCATCCATCCAGTCCAAACCCCGATCCACACACCGATTCTCTTTACAACACCCCAGGCAGCATCCGGCCTCTGCCAGAAAAGGAAAATCACTCTCTGACTTGGTCCTGAAATGACCTTTCGGTTCCACCCACTGATCCACCCACCGCTTCCTTCTGGACCAGGCCCCTCTTTCTGGTGAGAGCCCATCAACTACTTGAAAACAAGAAGTATCCTCCCTTTTAACTCTTGTTTTGCAGATAAGGCGCTGAGGCCTGGAAAAGCAAGTGTGCGCACTGTAGACACACAGGCATGTGTGCACACATGGGCTCATACACATGCATGCTCACATATGCATGTGCACACACACACAGCTGTCTGTTTCCTATTCACTCACTTTCTCCTGGATTTGATTGTGGCTCCTGCCATCAGACAAATACAGGCCATTAAAACAGAAATGCTAAGGCTTCAGAGCACACCCAGTCCAAGGGCCTTCAGTTTTCGAGGCTTTAGCTTCTTCCAGATCGGGGAGAAAGGCCGTCCCTGACAGGGTCGGGGGGAGAAGCCTCATACAGGTTGTAGCCACTTCTTTTCAAATATTAGTTTGCTCCCTTCGGCTCTGTCAACAGAAAAGCTCTCTTCACGCGTGAAAAATGTGGAAGCGTTTCTTCCACGCTAACATGCCATGTAAGGGCCCCCCCCACCGCGCTCTGATCACTGAGGTGTGGGCTGGTGGGAAGCATCACAGACAATGTCCCAGGCCCAGAGCTGACCCTTCGAAGGCCTCCTCCTGGGTCCAGTCTTCGCCACCCTCAAGCCAAGGAAGGATGCTGGCATCCAGAAAAACCCTAACAACCAGCCGCCCCACCTCCACTCACAGGCAGGTGTGAATTAGGAGCACCCGCCAAGTGCCAAGTCCTGGGATGCGGATGGGAGCAAGACCTCAGGGGGCTGATGCCCCCTTTGGTGGTGACCGACATCA
Source organism: Anoura caudifer (assembly GCA_004027475.1). Taxonomy (NCBI): domain Eukaryota; kingdom Metazoa; phylum Chordata; class Mammalia; order Chiroptera; family Phyllostomidae; genus Anoura; species Anoura caudifer. Next base: position 552,856 of record PVKU01000286.1, on the reverse strand, counting down.
AGTGACCCAGGCGCTGTGATGGAACACGTGATGGGGGTGGGGTGGGGTGGAAACCCACAGAGGAGGTGGAGCTTAGTGCCTTAGACGATGAACAATGGTCACACGGCGTGGACAACGGGCCGTAAAGCGCACACCAGGCAGAGGAAGCGGCACAGGCAGGACAGGCAGGCGTGCACAGTCCTCCCAAACCTCCGCAGTGAGAGCGAGGGGGCCCCATGCTGAGTCCCAGAACAGCTTCGAGAAATCGGTGGTGGCTGGGTGAATGGAGTCTCCCAAAATCTACGTCTACCCAGAACCTCAGGATGTGACCTTGTACAGTCTTTGTGGATGCAACAATAAGATAAGGTCATACTGCTGTCACTCGGAGAAGGCCATGCGACAAAGGAGCAGAGACTGAAGTGATGCAGCCGCAAGCCAAGGAGCGCCAAGGACGGACTGGAAGCCAAGAAGGAAGGATTCTTCCTTGGAACCTTCCGAGGGACCATGGCCCCGCCAGCGCTTACACTTCAGACTCCTAGCCTCCACACAGAGAGATTAAGCCATCCGGTTTGTGGTCCCTTGCCACAGCAGCCTCAGAAGATGAGCACAGGGCCAGAAGGATGGAGGCAGGTAAAGGGCAAGGAGGGCGAGGGTGAGAGGGGGCGAGGAGGGGGCCAGAGGGATGAGTGGGAGCGTGGGGTGGGTAGGAGGGCGAGCCCGCTGGGAAGACCCAAAGGACACCACCGGTAAGGGCTGCTCAGGTCCCAAGGCCACCTGTCTCCTGCTCCGTAAGGCGTGCCGGCTCTGGGGCTGCATTTGAAGCCTGACCCCACCCAGGGTGCTGGAGAAAACTTTGATAATGCAGGGCCCAAATGAAAGCTGATTCAGCTTTCCATGCAAACTCCCAAGGCGAAGGAGCCAGCGGACGCCCTTGGTTTACCCGACTGACTTCTCCCCAGAAGAGTCAACAAAACTCCAACCTGGGCGTGTGGGTGTGGCTGCCCCCGGACTCGGAGATAAGCCGGCTTGTCTGACAAAGAGCCAGGACGATTTGCAGCAATATTCGCGTGAGTCCCAGAGACGCAAACATAATTAGCCCCTGAACGCCGCCGCCGCCTCCGCTGAGAACCAGGCACATGCCTGTCTACATCTCCCGGCCCTCCCGCCTTTTAATTAAAATGTTTGTCTACAGCGGCATGTGGGGAGGTGGCTAACACGAATCCCACACAGAAAACAGGTAATGATCACCTGGGAACTTGAGAACGGGGAGGAGAAAAATCTGCTTGTGTTTCCGGACAGATCTAGGTTAGACTGAAGAAAGATCTGGAAGGAAGGCTGGATTTTTCTGGGACTTTGTCTCGACGGAGCAGGTGGGACGCACACTGAGATGTGAGGTGGGTCTGATCCTGAGAGGGGGCCGGATCGGTGGCCCTGCCCTGCCGGCTTCTCTGCTACAGGGGAACTTCAGGGGCCAAGTTCTTTGAATCAACATTAGCGAGCTGGAAAGTGTCCCTAGCCCAGGCTTTGAATACTGGACCTGCAGACAAACCCCACATGTGTCCCCACCAAAGGGCAGCCAACGGAGGCTCGCAGCCGGACATCCACGCCCACAGCTCACAGGATGCAGAATCCACGGCGTCTGGTCGTCAGAGAGCAGCCCCCGCAGTGCCGTCAGGGGACGCACCCAGAGCGTGTCTCCATGCCCCGTCCTGTCCCGTGTGTGACCCTGGGAATGCCCTTCTAATCGCACAAGCAAACTGTACCACAGTGTGCCCTGAGGAGACCTGGGAGGAGTCGGTGAGAACTAGACGCGGCCAGTAGCCACAGGCAACGACCTGGTTCTGCTGGTCTCAGGAACTGAGCAACAGGAAGCTGGCACACATGTCACCCCCCACTCAGCTGTGGGCGGTTCTGAGTGGGGTGAGAACACTGAGACAGCCTCCTCCTGAGATGACCCAGCCATGGCTGTCTGTCCGGCTGTCTTGGCTACAGCAGAAAGATGCTGGCAGACCTCTTGAAATGGAGGGGACCTGCAAGACAAGGCACACTTCTCTCAAGTGACAGGTCTGGTGACTGCAGCCCCACTTCCAGGCCGGGGTGCAGACCACGCCACATCGCTGCCTCCCTGCCCAGCCTGACCTCAGCGGCACTTGCCCCCCGGGATGGAAATTCAGCCTCCTCAGCACTTTACATTACTGTGCTGCATCACACAGGATAAGGTCCAAGACCACCGCTTGCTTAGTTACAGTTCTCTGAGGAGGATATTTCAATGGGACCAAGCACCTCTGGTCCCTCCCAGGATGCTCGACCGGCCTTCTCCTATCGGGCCTCACCTCCCTCAGCACCGGGACCGCTGGGCCTGGGAACAACCATAGGGACACGCAGTGAGAAATCTGGAGGCCGAGGGCGATCGGCCTGGCCAAGTGGACCTCCGCCTGCAGACACTGAGCAGAGCCGGGCAGCGGCTTGGCAAGGCAGGGAAAGAAGGCCCCTGACCGCGGCCCTGTCGTGTGTCAGCGTCTCACACGCACTGTGTCAAATCACCCCCACCCACCGATGGATGGGTGTGCAGAACACCGGGCCCTGCGCCAGCGGGAGGCCTTCAGAAAAAGGAACAGCGCACCACTCAGGGCGTGGGTCCGCCGCCAGCCCCGCCTGCGGCCCTGCAGGAAGGCCACCTGCCCCAGCTGCGCACCCACAGGCTCCTTCCCCTCCGTGGGCACACTCTGTGGGTGACTCCTCTGGGCCTCAGGGCGAGCCTGGGGGGCGGACGCCGAGCGAGGGAGGCGTCCCCACTGTGGCCGATGCCAGCAGGCAGCTGCACAAACACAGGGCCACGGTGCCAGTGCCGTTCATCAAACAGCCCCGAATGGCACCGCAGGGCCGGGGCGCAGCGGCAGCTCCGTGCCCTCCTTCCGATCCCTCCCCAGAGCTACTCCTCAGCTCTCACTGTGGCCCTTTGCTTTGTCAGGCAGCGGGTGAAGCCTGGCAAGTACCTTCACTAAAAAGCAATTAAACAAAATGCACATTCGTGAAAAAATGCAATTGTCTATGAAATCATGATTGCAAACAACGAGGCTGTTTAAAAACTCTCCCCAACTTCACCACCCATGCGGCTGGGTCCTCGGGACCCTGGATGCTGGTTTTGAACATGCATGGGAGGGGGAGGGCCACAACCCAGTGATCCCTGTCCTGGAGGCCATCTGACCCAGAATCGCAGACATAAGATTTCAAGGGCAGCTGGAAATACCCTGGAATTACTGGAATAACCTTAATCTCCCCAGGAGAGCCTCCCTTGTCCACTTCTCACTAGAAAATCAAAGTGCATCTAAGACGAGCAAGGTCCCCACTCAGGCTGGGAGGATGCGGGCGTGAGCTGGAGAAGGGAGGACGTGGGTTCTGCGCCACGCCGCGGCCGAGCTGCGCTCATCGACCCCGTGGTGTCCTGGGGCTCTGGGTCAAAAGAACTCAGCAATCCTGTCTGAGCTCAGGCTGCCATAGCAAAATACCATAGCTCGAGAAGCTTAAACCTCAAAAACTTATTTTCGCACAGTCCTGGAGCCTAGAAGTCCACGACCAAGGTCTGGCCAATCCAGGTTCTGGTGTGGGGTCTCCTTCTGGCTGCCTTCTCGCTGCCTTCACACATGGCCTTTCTCTGGTCCAAAGAGAACGAGCATGCAGCTCTCTGGTGTTCCTTCTCATAAGGACACTGATTTTTGCAGAACTATGCCTTCGTTTAACCTTAATTACTGCTTCAGAGGCCCCGTCTTCAAAAACAGCCACACTGGGGCTTCGGGCTTCCACCTATGAATTTTGGGTGACACAATTCAGTCCCTTACATTCCAATGCCCCCCAATTCATGTCCTTCTCACATGCACAATATAATGAATGACTCCATCCCATCAGCCCCAAAGGTCTTAACTCATTCCAACATCTGCTCAGTCTGAAGTCCAAGTCTCATCCAAATCTTGTACAGGTGAGACGCCAGATGCAATTCACACCGAGGGGAAATTCCTGCCCGACTGTGAGCGTGTGAAGCCAGACAAGGCATGTGTTCCCGAAACAGCAAGATGGGTCAGGCACAGGACAGCCATTCCCTTTCCAAAAGGGAGAGACTGGAATGGAGAAAGGGGTGATGGGTCCAAGCAAGTTCAAAACCTAGCAGTGTCATTCCATCAGATACTAACTCCTGAGAATATTCGCTTTGGTTCAAGGCTCTGCGCCTCCTTCTTCCTTTTTCTTGAAAGACAGTGCATGGTAGCAGCCTTCCTTCCCTGCTCCCTTTGGTCCCAGCTGACCCTGTTTCCACGGGGACAAGCTCATCTGCACTCTCGGCTTCCCTAGGAATGGCAATTCAATCCCTGGCTCACGCCCACGCTAATCTCTTTATCAGGTGTTATCAAACGGTTGGGCCGCTAAGCCTTGGTGCTCCCTTTGGGTCATGCTTCATCTTTTTTTTTTTTTTGCAATCTGCATAGGCTGAAACAATTACCATATGATTTCACTTTCGTGTGGGATATAAATGAACAAACAAACCAGAAACACATTCACAGATACAGAGGTCGGACTGACAGCTGCCAGAGGGGAGGGGGGTTGCAGGACTGTGTGAAAAAGATGAATTGAGAGGTACAGATCAGTAGTTATAAAACAGTCACGGGAGGTAAAGTACAGCATAGGGAATACAGTAAGTAATATAATAACAGTGCATGGTGCCAGGTGGGGACTGCAGATATCGGGGGAACACTTCGTAAAGTGTGCGACTGTGTAGCCACCATGCTGTACATCCGAAACTAACACACAATAATAATGAATGTAAACTGTAGTTGAAAAAAAATTTTTAATAACAAAATTAAAAAATTTTGACTAGGCTCAGAATCTTCTCATTATGCCAATTTGGATTCCTTTCTGTTTAACAGTTCCTTCTTCAAGTCATGTCTCTCCTCTTGCACTTTACTAGAAGGAGTAAGAAGGACCCAAGTTGCATCTTCAACATTTTGCTTGGAAGTCTCCTCAGCTAAATACCCAACTGCATCAGGGCCCAAGTTCTACCTGCCACAAACCACTAGGACAGGAACGCAAGTCAGGCAAGTTCTTTGCCACTCTATCACACGGACATCCTGTCCTGTTCCCCATTATCCCAAAACGGGTTCCCCCGGCCAATCTCCACCTATGGACTTTGGGGGGAGGCACACACTCAGCTCACAGCAGTTCCTTTTCAGCACAGCTGCGCTAGAGTCATGCACAGTCAAACCTCCCACTGTTTGAAAAGCGATCCGAGAACCATCTCTTCCACAGCACAGGTGGTTCTGTGGTCAGTGACCAGAGCCTGGATAAAAAGGTCCACGGTCAAGGCCAATTTATAAGCGATCATGGAGCTTCAGCAAAAGAAAACCCAACAGAACGGGCCCCTGTGGACAGACAGGTTTCCAGAGGGCCGAGACGAGAGCTCTCGCTGCTTCTGCGGCTTCAGTCTCTCCTCGTCGATGGCAATCAGCCATCGCGTTTCACTGATGTTCACACACCTCCTTAGAAAGAGCTCTCCCCCCCCACCCCACTTAAGAGATGTGACTTCCAGACTTTCTGAGGCACAGAAGTCACTCACTGAGTCTGTTAGCGCGCTGTGCAAAGTAAGAACAAGCAGACAGGCTCTGAGGATGGCAGCCTGGCGTGGCTGTGGCAGTCTTCCATGTCACGAACCCCAAGGAGCCAACCCGCCCAGGGCTCCCCACCGTGCACAGTCCTTTCTCTTTAAATCTGGGCTGGGGATCGGACTTGCTTGGACAGGCGAATTCAGGGCGAGCAGTGCTGGGCCAGCTCCAGGCTTAAGCCTTAAAAGGTCCTGGGAGCGTCTGCTTCTGAGTCCTCAGGAGCCCTGAGAAGGAGTCCAGCTACCCTCATAAGAAACTACTCCCAAAAGCGGGCTCTCCAGGGAGAGAAGCCCAGCCCCAGCTGCCTCCCACACGCCTGTGATCACACAGGGACCCCTGACCAGGCCAGCAAAAGACCCTCCCAGCTGAGCCCACCCAGAACTGTGAGAAATCATAACAAAATAATAAAATGTTGCTCTGCACTATGAAGTTCTGGGGTGGTTTTACACAGTATCGATAGACAGATAAAAGAGGTCTTCTTTGGGACAAGGGACATACAGAAAGTTAAAAAGGTTTGACCAGACAAAGACTTACACCTACTGCTGGGGTTACAAGTTCGCTAACTGAACAGAAGAACCAATGGGCTAAGAAATGGGCAAGTCCGACAACCCTCCTCACCCCCCCGACGCCAGCCCCACAGCTACGAGTTACGCGGGATGGGCCAGTGTATTAAAAACAGCACCCAGCTTGCAACGTGGCAAGCACTCAAAAATGCTTGTGAGTTCCTTTATTCACTCTCTTTTTTTATCCTCACCTGAGGATATATTTATTAATTTTAGAGAGAAGAAGGGAGAGAGAAAGAAAAAAAAAAAAGCACATCAACATGAGAGAGAAATGTCGACGGGTTCCCTCCCACACGCGCCCCACCTAGGGATCAAACTCGCAACCCTTTCTCCTAGGGGATGGCGCTCCAGCCAACTGAGCCATCGGCCCGGGCCCTTCACACACTCTCACAGCAGTGCTGTGAGCGTGAACATTTCTATCCAGAGGCACTATGGTGAAGCAGTTACGATTGTTCTAGAACCAAACAGCCTGGGCTCAGACCCCAGCCCCAACCATCCCAAGCTGCGCGGTCGCAGGCAGGCAGCCTACTTCACTCCTGGGTGCCTGAGGTTCCTCCTCTGAGAACGGGGTGACGGTGCTGAACCCAGAGGCTGGCTGGGGTTGAATGAGTTACATGCTAAGAGCCTAGAAGGCGCCCGCACTGGGGGAGGGCTGTGTGAATTGCTAAGGTTTCCGCTGTTTGCATCTCGGAGTCAGTCAGCTACACCAGCTTCTGAGCTCCAACAGCCACAGTGTTTACCTTCGAAGATTCAAAACTGAGAAACTATCACCCTGGCCTGGCTGGTGGCTTACTTGGTTGGGGGGTTGTCTCATATGACAAAAGGCTGTGGGTTCGATTCCTGGTCAGGGTAAGCACAGAAGGCAAACTATGTTTTTCTTTCTCATGTTGCTGTTTCTCTTTATCTGTCTCTCTCTAAAATCAATAAATGTATCCTCAGGTGAGAATTAAAAAGCCTGAGAAATTATCAATTAGGATAATTAGATGTTATTTTTAGTCTCTTTTCTCTTCTCATTTCTCCCTAAATACAGTTAGATCAAAACTCACTAATCTTTGGTAAAATCCTGGAAAAGTTGGCAACTCACTGTGAGAATGAGGCCAAGGAAAGTGACAAGTGACACGTGTGTGCAGGGTCACAAATCAACTATGCTGAGACCCCAGGACGCTGAGCAGAGCGCAGGGCAGGGTGTGGCCCACGGGGAGGTGGCCCCTGCGGTTTGCACAGGCCCCCTAACCTTCAGCTGGGGGACCCTCCACGGGAAAGGGCGCCACCCCAGTGGCAGGAGGAGCTGAATGAGACAGACCCCGAAAAGCCCTCCGTCTTCCCTCAGGCACCGGGCAAAGGTTAGGAAGTCTCTTAATCTACTTATGTTATCTCACTTTGTACGACAATAACCTTTTACATTTCTGGACATTTTCAAATAAGCCGTGACTCCACTCCTGCCAACAAGCAGGGCCCCTGCAAGGACCTTTAATGAGAGCTAACAAGAAGCAGATTTTCTTTAAGAAACTAAAGAATAGGCATTCTTTAGACAACTCTCAAAAATAGCTCAGCCGATTCAATGAAATCACCTTTGAAAACAAAACCAAAAAGAGCCTCAGCCCAACAGGTCACTGCTGCGGGGAGGACTTTCCACAAAGGGTGCGTGGAGGGGCCTGGGACTCCCCGCGGGCCTGAGAAAACCGGCTGTTCTCACCCCAGGGCCTGCTCTTTGTCTATTCCGACCTCCCTTCCCTCCTGTTTCTACACTTCACAAAAGCGCTCAGAGGTTATATTTCTGGCCCAGCGACTCTTCCAGCCGCTGCTGGGCTTGGACCAGATTTAGCCCGAGCAGCACCGGCAGGTGACACGCCCACACAGTGCCAGCAGGGCGAGGGGCGGGCGTGCTCCGGCTCCCGGCAGTGACAGTGGCCGTCGCAGGGCAGCAGGCTCTACCGGGTCTGCTTGTGAACGAAGGCGCCTCTCCTTCTCCAGCCCTCTCTCCGCCCCGTAACCCAGGTCTCCGTGTGGGCGAGGCAGGGAGGGGGAAACAGAGGGCCCTGGAAAGGGGCTGAAAGGAAGGCACTGGGGCCACCTGGACAGGCTCTCCCCCCAGGGCTGCTGGACACCGGAGCCTTCACGCCTCTCTGGGGTTAACGGCTTTAGGGTCAGCAAGTCAAGGCCCAAAGGCTGCCGGTCACGGAGGGAACAACCACGAGAGGTCTGCAGCCCACCTGTGGGTCCCCGCGCAGTCAGCCCAGCCCGGCCCAGCCCGGCCAGCAGAGCTATGGGCAGCGCGGTGGGCGAGGTACCAGCTCTGCTGCCATCTTCTCGAACGTCCCACAGGCACGGTGCTCTGGGCTCTTCTGCTTGTCCCCGCCCCGTCTCCCCACCCCATCCAGGCTTGGGGGAGCGATGGAGAGCCTTGCAGGGGAGGTCACCCCACCGCCCCAACCACCTCAGGTGAGAAGCCTGCCTTCCCTCCGTCACCTCCGCAGGTGCTTCACACCAGGTAGGGCTGAGGCCGAAACCCAGAACCACCGTGGGCCCCCCTGCTGGTGTCTCAGCCACTTAGGTTTACAAAGTCCCACAGGTCACTCCTTTCTACTGGGACCAGAGCAGGACCTCTCCACCGCTCCCTCGTCCTGAAGGCCTGTCCTGTCCGAAGACAGACTGCACCCCGCCGGGCTTTACTGCAGCCACAGCCTGGAATCCCCTGTCCTGTGTTCCCACCTCCTGTCCAGTTGCCTGAATGAGCAATCGCCCCCTGCACTGGTCTCTCTCGGGGCACAGGGCTCGAAGGCAGCCACCCCCTGTCTCAGAGCCCCACTCCTGGGCTCTGCACGGCACAGATATTTAATTCAAGCCTTCTGCTCATGCTCCAACATAAAATTCAGAAAAGCAAGCTGCCTGAGCTTGCTGAGAGGCACCTGAAAGGACTTGAGGCGCCTAATTCTGCTGCCCAGAGTGTGTGAACCAGATACTGATTCCCTGCGAGGATGGGTCAGGCTGGACTCAGCCCTGAACGCTAAACCCCCTCGTCCAGGATGGAGCAAGCTGCGCGCAGGAAGTGAGAGAGGGTGTGTGCCAACACTGAGGTGGTCTGGCAGTGTGACGACCCCATCCAGACCGGTGCTGGGCCGTGTTCCTGGGCCCCGGCCAGAAACACGACAAAGCCCACTGTTCTGATACCCACTCAGGTTCCCTCTGGCAGCTGCGACACCACAGCAGTGACGGCTGTGATGAACTGGTGGCCAGGTGCCACGCAGGTTACACACGTCGGCATATATACGGCCTGGTGAGGCCGGAGAGCCCAGTGGGAGGGCAAGGTCAGACAAGACAGGCGATGCGTTCGGCGGGGAGCCATGTCACTGCCAACGGTGCACCAAGCTCCAGGCCAGGCGCCGGGGGCGCACCGAGACACGGCCCCTGTCCCCGGAGTCGTGGTTTGTGGAAGAGAGGAAACGAAGCCAGTACTCACAAGTGGGAGACGCCCACGGGAGGACACTAACTCAGGCCCCACTTGAGGGCATTTGTGCAAATTACTGAAATTCCCCAAACGCCCATTTCCTCATCTATAAAAAGGGATTAAAAATACCAAAATCAAACGGTTCTTTGAAGACTAAACATGGCACTTGGTATCCAGCGCTTACCCTGGGATGGATCAAAATAAAATTAAAAAAATGAATGATGACTATTGCTCTTAATTAACCACAAAATAATTAGGTTTTATGCACAGATGTGAAACATGATGTCTCAATGTATTTCTAACTTTTTCTCATGTGTACATCTTCAAAACACCCAACCCTTACAAGTTGGAAGTCTCTCTCGCTTGCACTTGGTTCTTTACCGGAGGGTCCCTAGGGCGACCATGTAATGTGCCACCCAAACCAGGCACCGCTGAGAGAGGAGAAAACAGGAATGGAGAGTAATTTACCCTGGTACAACAGGGTAAACCAGATGTACCATTTTGAGCAAACAGAATTGCTGATCACTTAATCCATCATTCATAGGTCAAGTTCAGGGGCAAGGTCAGCAGCCATCACTATGTATCCTTTCTCCATCATTTTTGGGAGGTGCCAACAACTTCGAGAACAGATCCAACTAAACTCCGACCTAGATAAGAGCCAGCAGCTGCACCCCCCATCCAGATGTCAGTGTGCATGAACGCCCTACCCCTCATCTCTCGCGCGCACTCCCACACACACACACACACACACACACACACACACTCCCCTCTTCTCAAAACTCCTCAAAAGAGTCACACCCTGGTCCTTCCTGGCCCTCACACCTGTTGAAGACCTCCTGAGCGTCCCGTCGCCCCTTACCTCAGGTGTCCCAGGCTGTAGAAGCGGGACTCGCCATCGGTGGAGCGGACCACCTGCAGCGTGAACATGGGCTGCAGCTGCCTCAGCTCCAGCAGGACGATGGCCAGGTAGTGGATGAAGAGGAGAGCGTCCACAAGCGAGACCGCGTATTGCACAATGCCCTGGTAATTTCGGTCCCGAGAGTCCAGAATGCGGACCCCGTAAAAAAGCCAATAGGAAACCACAAAGAGAAAGATGAGGACCAGCAGGAGGGCGCGGAACACAAACACCCGTGGCACGTCAGCTCTCTGCCTGCGGAAGAAGAGCGCCCAGGACCCGATGAGCAGGATGAGGAGCTTGAATGCCACGGAGATGAAGAGTCCCTCGCAGATGGTGCCACAGGGCTCCAGCTCGTCCCTCCACAGGATGGGGGGCAACAGGAGGAAGGCGATGGGGGTGAGGAAGACTAGAAGTCCCAGCGCCGCGGTGACGGCGAGGCCCAGGTAGCGCTTACAATCCAGCCCCACGCTGTCCTCCAGGTCCTTGCTGATCCTGGCAATGTCCTCCTGTGAGATGCTGTGCTCCGAGGTGCCTGTGACGGCCGTGGTGGTCTCTCCCCAGTTGTCATCCTGGCGGGGAGAACACAGGAGGGTGAAGAGCCGCACGCAGCAGCAGCCCTTTGTGAAGAGCCAGCAAGTGAGCACCTGGGGACGTGGTGGGCGTGGAGGGCTCACCCCCGGGGGGGGGGCCCTCCCCCACATGCTGCTTCCTAGAAAATAGAAGCTTAGCTCGTTCACTGCAGGCACTTCAAACTTTAACTACTTTCATTGAAATTTTTCTAAACGCGTCGTCTATTTGCCTTTGCAAACAGGGAGAGGGTAATCTGACCTTCCTGTGTGTGCGTCTGGGAGACTCCCACACTGGCTGCTGTTCCCCCTGCTGAAACCCCTTGACAGGCCTTCGGGGGTCAGGGACTATTTGTCCTGCTATTTGTTAGACTAACACATAGAAGTTCGTACGGCTCGAGCAGAGAAAACCCTTCCTGTTCCTTCCTCAAGTTGTGCCTGGGTTACAGAGGCTTACAGAGTCCACCTTCTGGAAGGTCCCCAGCAGCTCTGAACGGCAAAAGGCAGAGCAAAGGAACTTACCTCCAATGAGTCCAAGGTTGCCTGCAGGGAGGACACTTTTTTTTAAAAGCTCCTGCACAATTTTAAGACCCATTTAATAAACACCAGCGCCAGGCATTTCCTTGATGACGCTTCTCGCCAAAGGAGCTGAGCAAATTCAAGTGCCCGTGGCCAGGGCAGCTGAAACTTTCTCCCTCGTTCTCATGGCAAACGCAACATCAAAGGCACGGCAGTACCAGGATTGTGACAACGTGTCTGTCTTCTACTTTCTTGCTTTCTCTCTCTTTTTAAACTTTGTGGTAGTTTCTAGTCAGAGCAATGAGTCTCTGCACTGAACAAGATCCGCTGTCAGGATTTTAATCAATTTCTGAACTTCACTGGCAACTCTGACTGCATTCAAAGCCACAAAGGAGCAAGGAGGTGATGAAAAGCCACATGGGGTCCAAAGAGGCTGGGCCTCAGAGCTTTGTGTATTAATACATGATTCAACTTGGAAAACAGTCAGAGTGGGTGAAATTCATGTGTAAGATACCAACTTGGGAAAATCTAGTTTAATAGTTGAAGCAGCGAGATAGAGATCTCCTAACCAAACAAGAACCTCAAATCCAGTAAGGATAAAAAATACGAAATGGACAAGCTACACCAAGCAGCGGTGATGGTGGCAAAGGTCTTGACCTGTGACGAAACAGTTCTTTTGCGTGGAAAGCTACAGGTGCCGTGTACACGGAGAAATGACTGTGTCAGGCAACAGAAGTAACCAAGACTCTCGAGCATGGCTGGTGGGAAGTACAAAATGATACACCCACTCTTGAAAACTCGTCTGGCAGTTTCATATAAATTTAAATATATGTTTAACTATATGGCCCAGCAATTCCACTTCCAGGCTTTTATCACAATAAATGAAAACATTTGTCCACAAACGACTTGTACGAGAATATTTTAACACTTTTATGCATAATAGCCCCAAACAGCGCAACCCAAATGTCTGTCCATCCGGAGAATGCGTAACAAATTGTGGTGCATTTATACAATGGAACATTGCTCGGCACAATACTGAAGAATGAACTGCAGAAGCACACCACAGCATGGACAAATCTCAAAATCATTATGCTGAGTGAAAAAAAGAGTCCAAAACAAAAGAACGTGACTCCAGTTACATCAAATTCTAAGACAGGCAAAACTGATCTACAGAGCTAGAAATCAAAACAGGGCCTGCCTTGGAGAGGTGGGGGTGGAGGCCAGGGAGTGACTGGGAAGAACCTGAGAGGACTTCCTGGAGGAACAGAAATACGTGTATTGAATAGGAGTGTGAGTTACACGGGGTTATTCAGCTCTTAACATTTTTCAAACTGTGCACGTTAGATCTGTTCATTTCCCTGCATGCAAGTTTACTTCAATTTTTTAAAAAGAAAAAATCACAAGCAGAGAAAAAAACAGCCACGCGTTCGAAGAGGGACAGCTTCCTCTGATACAAGGTGAGGTCACAGGCTCCCCAAAACCGTTTACTCTGGACCACTCTCAGTGAGAGCAGTCCTGGGCTCCACGTTCTGCACTGGGCCAATATTCAGTTGGTAACCAATACTGGAAGCATTAGCGCTCCCTTGCGGTCACGTTGCTGACCACCGCGCTGCTCCGATTCAGCTACTCGCCCTTCTTCCTGCCAAAGAGACGCTCACTAAACCCCCTGTGCATTCTCAGAATGTGTGCACGTCTGTGCCGGAAACAGGATGATGTCCAAAGGGCCCTCTCAAGTTTGAGATTCTTAGAACAGGAAAAGGATCTAAGATCCTCTAATCCAAGCCCCTCGATTTCAGTGTAGAAACAGAGCCCCCCCCCCCCCAAGGCAGTGACTGTCCAAGGCCACAACGCTGCTGAGAGGTACAGCCTCCAAACGCCCAATTCAACGCTCTGCCCACTGCGTCATCATCCTGGCGTCGACGCCAAGAGCTTCCCGACGCAGCTACCGGATGCAGAGAAGCTGCAAAGAAGAAGTGCCTTTCTTCGTATGGGCCACTAGCACCTCAGGGTCCACATCTGGAAGGAAACTGACCCCCTGCAGCACCTAAGGGAGGTCCACTCTCAGGACTGGCCCCATCCATCCATCCAACCACCCCTCCAACTGTCCGACCCTGAACTCCAGACCGTTCCCCATCCCTGGACAAACCCCACACTCATCCCGCAGCTGCAGCTCGGGGTTCCAAGAGCACCTTGCATACTCTGGGGAATTCTAAGTTCAGTCCATCTACCCGCCTCTAAGTGCACAGCTGGGCACACCTGCAGGCACACACAGATTCCCCCGCAGCCCTGTGTCTGCACAGCTGTGCGTGCGTGCCTCGGTCTATTGGGGGCCAAGGCTGGACAGGCATGTGTTTCAAGAGCTGTGGAGGACACGCAAACATGCTTCTAAGTGTAGCTCAGATGTTTACTTAACTCTGGTGGGCTGCCAGACAGCTGGGGGCCCAGAGAGAAGAACCCACAAAACGTTTTATTTAGAAAATTCATAAATTACCAATACAGCTGACCCTTGGACAATGGGGGGTTAGGAGCACTGACACCCCCGCCCCGCTCACAGTCGAAGTCTCCCAAAACTTAACTATTGCTAGCCTACTGCTGACCAGAAGCCTAACAAATAGCATGAACAGTGGATTAACACACATTTTGTATGTTTATCACATACTGTTTTCTTATAATAAAGTAAGCTACAGAAAATACTATGAAGAAAATCATAAGGAAGAGAAAAATGCATTTACAGAACTGTACTTACTTAATGAAAAAATCCTCAATGGGCCAAGCCCATGTTGTTCATGGGTCAACTGTACTGAAAAAATTGGGTGATTTCACATAAAATTCTGATTTCCAGCTTTTCTTAAATATGGCAAGGCACAGAACCCCTGCGTCACTGGGCAGGAAGATATGTCTGGGGCTGAGGAGCAGCTGTCCCGTGAGTGACAGAGGCAATGCAGTCTCCAGGGCGGCACAAACCCCACCCCCCCAGCCGCCCCCCCACTCCTTGTCCCCGCCCGAAGCTGAGGCGGGTGCCAGAGGTGGCTGTTTGTTCATCCCCACACCTGCCTGGTATGTTTTGCCTTTTAGTGTGTCCAGGTCCTACTTCCCACACCCACGTCTCCCTACCAGGCATCTAAGGACGTAGCCCCTGATTTATTTCGTGGCTAGTTCTGCCTGGGCTGCCCTCTCCACCCTGCTCCACCCTGCTCTTCCTTCCCACAGGACTTGGGCTGACTTGGGCATCAGGAAGGAGGGTCCTTCCCTTGGTTATCCTGCTCCACTGCAGGGGGTTTCCAGAGACCACAGCCCTTAACTTTTCCCTCCTCTCCCTGAGGTCTGCCTCGCTGGTTTCTTTGCAACACCATTCAAAGCAAGTCTGCTGATCACACTTCAGAAGATCCCTAAGCTAGCCAATGGCGGGACAGGCTGTCCTTAGACTAACAAGAAGCCACGGGGGGTCACAGATAAACTAATCAACATGCTGGAAAAATAAAGATAAAAACCCAAGAGAACCTATTGCAACATGGCTTAGAAAAACATTTACTGAAAGGAGCCCTGACCAAGGGCAGTGTGCTTACAGGCTGCCTTCGATCCTCACCTGGACTTCCTCCGTCCGAGTGGCATCGCTGGCCAGCAGGGGCTCTCCAGGGGGGGCTTGAATGGTGACAGATTTCTCTGACCCTCTGCCATCTTTATTCCGGGATGATTTGTGTCTCTCTCTGTTTCTTTCCCTGAAAAAGAAAGATAATTAGCTAGCACATTTTTCCCAAGGTAATTAACTCTTATCAAAATAGACTGTACATTTCATTCTGAATTTAGGAAAATCACATACACACAGTTGCCCCCCTGCAAAGAGCAAGTTGTTCTTTTCTCCCTACTTAGTATTTCCTTTCCCCAATCATATTTTTTCAGTCTAAAACAGCGAATTTTAGAATTTGTGTAGCTAAAGCACATTGGTATTGTAAAATGATTGCCTTGGTTTGCTTTTTATGTAACTAAACTTATCTTCTAGGACCTTGTATTAGGACAACCCTGCACAATATTCAAGCTTGGGTCTGTCCAAAAAAATCTGGGACACACTGTCACCCTACACCTTTGGACAAGAAAGGAAATTCTAAACCAGCACAGAGAACCATTTCTTCTCATTCCTACAAATTCAAACTAAAAGGCATTCCTACCAGTTCCAGGTGAACTCAACTACACCCCTAGAAACAAACAAAAGCTAGGTCGAATGACACCACAGTGTGCACATGTGTGTCTGTGTGTGTGTGAATGTCTGCGTGCACATGCATTTGTGTGTTTGTGTGTGTGTGTGTTCAGGCCTCCAAAGGAAAGCAGGCTGCTGCATCACATTAATTCTGGGTGGTCCCCCAAGGTGGCTGTAAGAGCCCCCTGCTGTGGGTCCTTCTCGAAACTGCAAAAGGAATCATTTGCTTTGCAAAGCTCAGAGGTCACAGCTGGGCATCAATGACCCACAGGAACTGGCCCCCTGGTCCCCAACTGGGAACCATCAGTACCACCACAGGAGCCCCTGGGTGGCCAGAACACTTTCCCTCAACCTCTTGTCCCACAGGCGGCCTTGACCTCAGTCCACCTTCCTTCACCCACTGTCCTCCTTCCCACGAGTCCCTGGCAGGGCAGAAGCACTGCGCACACTGACCGTGGGGACAAACACTCAGATCTCAGCTCTGCCCCTACGAGATGCGCAGCCCTGCACACATTCTTCAGCATCTGGACATCTCTGTTTCCTCGTGTGAAATGGGGACAATGACAATACCACGAGACAGAGCAGGTAAAGCCAGCACAGGAGTGTGGAATAAGGGCTCAGTAGGCAGTAGCTATGATTAGAGCGATTCTTAGCCAAGGCAAAGAATGGGGACTTGACTTCGGGAAGGCTCCCCTTCCTCCATCACGCACCTCCCGTAACCCACCACTTAGCTAACAGAACCCCGCAGACTGCCATCATTCTGCCCGACTCCTGCCTTACCAGTGCCTCCCTAGGATGAGCTTTGGTCAGGTCCCCCCGAGAGCTGGGAGGCTTCTGACTCCTCGGGTGACAGCATCTCTGATCTCTAAATGGCTTACCATTACAATCTATTGTAAATCAGAGTCTAGGAATAGACGTATTCTGATCAGCTCGGGTGTTTTATTTTAACCAGGCAACCCGGGAGAGAAACGGCCGGGAGATCGGAGAGGTGAAGGCCAAGCACTCAACTCCACCCCCCACCCCCAATTCTTAGAGCACTTTACTAAGTGCTTTATGGTACTAATTTCACTCCAACCCAACAATAATCTTATGAGGCCAGTATTCCTGTCCCCATTTTACAGACAAGGAAACTGGGGCTCAAAGAGGCTGGGTGACTTCCCAAAGACACAGTAAGCGACAGAGCAGGATCCGAGCCCAGGCCCACCCCCCTCTGCCTCGGCTGACGCCGTGCCATGCCGCACCGATCTGAGGAGCCACGGGAAGGTTCTGCCGCGTGAATATTCCAACGGCTGCTCCCCACACCCTGTGCTGGATGAGCCACTACAGCTATGAAATGTGCCGGAGGCGGCTGCTAGGAGTCACGGCCGGGCTGTGACCTTGGAGAGCACAGAGTGCCCAACACCCTGGGCTGCCAAAAATAATCCTCACTTCCGAAGGACTCCATGTGAGAAACAATAAGCAACTCGGGCGAGATTTCCCATGCGCCAGAGTGAACCCTCCAAAGTCTAGAACCGCGGCTCCCCGGGGTCCCCCCACCCCCGGGCCAGACGCAGCAGCCTCCCCTTCGATTCCACTGTTTCCCTTTCCCCACCTGCTCTCACCTCTGCCATCAGTCAAGTCACATGCTCCCCTAACCCATCTATCCGTCCACTGGCCCCAGGGGTCAAATCCTGTGACAGCACAAATTCCACTGGAAGTCAAAATGCTTTCACTGAATGCCAATTCCTGGAGCCTGAACCCCACCAGGCAGAGGGCGGGCGGGGAACCACCCAGGGCTGGAAACAGCCTGTGCAACCGCCCACCCACTCAGCCTGGCTTGTAAAGGGCCCAACAGCACCCGAAAGAGAAGCACCGTCTATCGCCTGCTCTGGTAACATCTGAGGTAAACCAGATAAGGGCCCATTATCTGATAACCCCAGGGAGGTTTCTCATCCCCAGCACCAGAAACCCTAAACCAGCACCTCCCAAACCGGAGTGTGCAGAGAAATCCCTGGGGTGTGGATCTGGGAACAGACTCGCTGGCGCCACCCTCCGAGAATCTGCCTGGGGAGGGAGACAGCAGGAATCTGCGTTTTTCACCAGCACCCCAGGTGATTCGGGAATCGTTCCTCTAAACGCTCCCACCCAAACCCTCCTGGGGGAGGGGAGCTGTTGGATTAACTGCTGGGAAGTCAGCCTGTATGTGAAATGCCCTGTATACAGCAGGGGCTCATTCAAGAGAGCCATGGGTATAATCCTCAGCTGTATAATGTCGCAAGGTCCAGTGGCTTCTTCATTAAACTAGCCTCAGGGGGGTGAGGCCGGGAGAAAGGCTCAGGGCAGAGTGCATTGGGACACAGGGACGCCCAGTGGCGAGAGCCCCGCCACAGCCAAGTGAGGGGTGAATGCGAAGGTCCCATCCACCCCTTATTGCCCAGGGAGTCAGAACTGTCCTGCAGCTTTTACGGAAGCGCTGGTCCTGTGTGGCTGCCCCGGGGGGTCTGCGCCAACACTAAATACACAAGTCCAACAAAAACCCTGTTGGTCGGCGCATTCCAGTTCACAGAGCTACAGCCACAACGTGGCTGCCTCAGCACAACAGGTCCCCAGCGTCCATCCCAACCGCTCCCAACGCCGTGACTCCAAGGAAGGGCCAAGTGTCTTCTGGGAGAGGGCTCCCCCGTGGTGACCAGTCAGAGGACACAGACCGGAGACCAGGGGAGTGAGGCGACCAAGCCACTGAAAGAAGCGCGGGCACACTTGGGCGCTTTCCGGCTCCAAGCGGTCTGGATCACCTGTGTGCCTTTGCTGAACAGGTGTGTCAGCCACAGGCCTCTTGGTATCTTCCTCTCGCAATCTGTTTCCATACAACCTCTGCCTGTCTGGGTAAAGATGAGTGTATCTGTGCACACGTGTGTGCGAGAGGGGCACGCAGAGCGGGCAAGGGCACAGCACGCATCTGCACCTGCGTGCATGTAAACGCATCTCCCGGGGCCGTGCTAGAGCCTAGAGCTGAGCCTTTGGCAGCTGCTACAAACCCCTCTGCCCAGCCAGCTTCCCCATCGAGTCCCACATGAGCCCCACTTACAGTCGGCATTTCCTGGGAAGCAGATTTGGCTCTACGGCTGTTGTTTGCTCTATTTGGGGAAAGCTGGCCCCACCAGGTGCCCCTCCCTTCCTTCTCACCACCACCCACTACCTGCCCTTTCCCTCTGCTGACTGCAGGGCCTGGCTGGCTGCTTCCTCTTGCAGTCAGTCTGGGCAGCCTGGGAACAAAGGCCCCAGCCCCCTCCGCTCTGGCAGCCCTATTCTGGACAATGCATTTTGGCATATTAGTCACATGAGTTACTCTTCATTTCCTTTCCATTTGTTTTCCTGCCACTTACTCCTGCCCGGCCCAGGGAAAAAGCACAGGCTTCCAAAAAAACCAACAAGTAGGCCTGATACCTGCCGCAGGTGCCCACTAGCCTGGGAACCTCAGGCAAACCGTGGTGGCCCTGGGCAGCGGTCTCACCAGCTGGTCAACAGGGGCACCGCCTCCCACCACTGCAGGACAGCTGTGAGGACGCAGGAGAGGACTGAGGGCCCCCGAGGGCACTCCCCCGCTGGTCCTCACCATGGCTGGCCTCTGCTGTATTCAACTCAGGGAATGGGTGCTCCAGACCCCAGTTAGGCAAGGTCAGCCGACACTGCACCATTTCCCCAGCAATTCAACCAGACACCCTCTGGAGAGGACAGACATCACGGAACCAGGGCACCAACCTCTTTGCTAGCAAAGAGTCACCTGTCATCTGCTTGGAACCCAGCCCCTCCTGCAAAGTCGATCGCCATGTCACCGGGCATATTACATTTGGAGCCCTTCGTGACTCTTCTCTGAGTCACAGTTTGACTAAAATTACCCCCCAAAGCCAGGTCCCTCCCCTTTCCTGCACTTCCATTCAAACGCCCGACGAGGCCCTGAGCAGAGCGGCCTTTCCAGGGACAGTCCGGGGGACGAGAGGCTCTTGGCTGGATTGAGGGCCTGCTCAGGCCAGTGGAGGGGGACCGTCACGTGTGGGCGCTGCCTGTTCCTGAGGCGCCGTGGAGCGCACTGCCAACGGCGCCCCTGCACCAGAGCCGTCCCGCGTCAGCCCCCAGTGACATTCCTCGATTTATGAAAAGTCTCAGCCTGCACGATCATTTGCTGAGTGCTCTCCACATGGGTTGGGGAAGGCACTAAGAGGTCTGCGTGCTGTTAAAATGGAAAGCTATAGTATCTTTCAGTTTCCACAAGGACACTGCAGCTCTGTATCAGTTTCCGGGGCCCCCAGAGGCCTGAGGAAACACCGAGCAGAGCAGGGGCCCCGAGGAGCGACAGTCGGGACACGCGTGCAGATAAAGGATAGCGGGGATGATCCCCGCTCAGAACACTGCAAGGGGTCTCGCTTATTCATCACTAAACACCAAGAGAGCCCCAGATTCCGACGTCCATCCTGTGGTATGGAAAAGGGAAGCTGGGTGCATGGACAAGGGGCAGCTTTTTCCAGACAGGTCCAAAGATTCGCTGCTTTGAAATCGCTATTCCTGGTATTTCATAACGAGTTTGGTGCATGCACCCTGCGGCGGAAACCTGCGGTGGCACCACCGTTATCCCTGGGGCTCACCTGGGCTCCCACACAGGCCCACGTACGTCCTTCCCCTGAATCTTTATGATTCTAACAGCAACGCATGGAAACTCAGAAAATTGTGAAAGTTTAAAAATGAAGCACCCCTACCCCTCATAACCCCAGAGACAGAGTCAGATCCTTCATAACTCAGACACCGACACGGTCAACCTGTTCACACCCACCTTGCTGTGAGAATACAGAGCTCTTACAATGTGCGAAGGGGTGAACCCTGTTTTTTGTAGCATGGCTTCATGAACACATTTATGTGTCATTAAGTGTCTTTCAAATCCCTTCTTGTACCCTTTTTTATCCCATTCAGATTTTTAATTGCAGAATGCACACCTGTGGAAGACTGAATGAGCACAGAAGGATGATGACAGAGGAATGAGCGTCCCCACCGTCAGTCACCGTCTGTGTCCAGCCCCCTCCCCATGGAGGACCCTCCTAGCAGCTGGGAGAACCCCTGCCAGGCCCCTTCCTCACGTGGGTCTGCATTCAGCTGCTCATACGAGGACCTGCTCAGTCAGGGACATGCCTGTCACCTTGCCCAGGCCATGCAGGGCTGGGCCACCTGTGGGCCTCTGGGCAGTAGCCAGACAGGGCTTTTGACTCTGGGGCTGAAATGCCACTGCCATTCACGGCATTGATGTAACCACTGGCCAGCGACCTCCTACTATACGCTGTGTTAGATGCTTTACGTGCACCATTTAATAACCTCTCAACAACCCTGCAAGGAGGCGACTGCTGTACCCATTTCACAGATGAGTCTGAAGAAGTGGCGGCACTGGAGTTTTACCCGCTGCAGCCTCAAGCAGCACGGTGCCTCCTCTTCAGGCACTCATTACTCACCAAGCAGGTCTGCACAGCGGGCTCCGTGAGTGACGGCACCCCTGCACATTCTGCTCAGGGGAGGAGGGGTTGGCCCCCAGCACCCAGGACAGTGTTTTCCAGGCCCAAGTTCGTTCAATGGGAAGACTAGTCAGAGAGAAGGGAGCGCCAGGCCCATCCCACCTCACCATGTAAGCCTCGTGGCAAACGCAAAATGGACCAAGGCAAGCAGCTTTGGCCGAAAATCAACAAATTAACACGGCCTTTAAAAAATTTCCATTTACATTCTTCATGAAGCTTTGGGAGAACTGCCATCTATGAGAAGTACTTGGAAGTGAAGAAACATTTCCACTGCAGAGAGGAACTTTAATTTAAAGTCGACTGTGAGAAAGTAAGGTCATCAGCTGTCATGGAAGCAACAAAACGCAGCGTGGTGCTGTGGCCCCGCCCAGCCGTGCTGAACGCTCCTCAAGCTCCTCACGCACAGACTGAATGAATGAACTCCCAGCCCCACGGCCCTGCAACTCACATGGGCCTGAAAAGCTAATCTAAACGCCCCAGCGACCTGCAAGTGTCCCCAACAAGGAAGGTGGGAGCATCCACAGCTTACATACCCTTGTCGGTGAGATTTTTTCGAGTGACTTGAATAGTAAGAATATCCAGAATACGTGGATTCGGTATCCATAGCAGTGGATGGATTGCTTTTGATGAGGGAGCAGCTACTGTTTCTCCGTGGAGGTAGAGAATTTCACCAACTGGATTCCTGCAACCTCAAAGCATCTGGGAATCAAGGAGCCGCTCTTCAACAGGAACAAACCCTGGGGAAAGGCAGAGAAACAGGCATCAACCTTCAGAGCCAACCTAATGGGGCTGGAAGCTAAATGACAGCAGCCGCCTCCTCTGGGGTCTCCATTACTGAACAAGTGAGCAAAAGCAAAGCTTCTGGACACTAAATGCTCCACTCGTGCAGCAGCACGCTCCCCAGGTACCTGCGAGGGAGACAGGTAGGTGACTAGCAATCAAACCCCACCCCTTCCCCCAACCACAGCAGCAGGAAAACTGGAGGCCAGCAACACCTGGCCCTGGGCCATTTCCCGGCCACAGCCTGGCCCCCAGAGGCCCTGGCTGGGGGAGGTGGCTTCCCACAGCCCCAGACACCAGGCCCAGCACTCCCTGCCAGTGTGCTGATTACAAAAATGATACGCAAGGAAGTCACTTTTAAGGGATTTGCTCGTACTTTCCGAAGGCCAGTTTTAAAGGAAGGAAAAAAAAAAAAAAACTTCTCAGTCTCTTCAAACCAGGAACCCAAATTCCTGAGAATTTATGTGAGGGAACTAATTTCTTTTTGAAAGAAAAACAATTATTACCGCACTGTCTGTAACAGTAAAAAGCTAGAAACAATCTAAATGCCCCCAAAACAGGGGAGTAGGTGTATCCACCCAAAGAAAGATCACACAGCTGCTTAAAACGACAGCTGCGCAGAGTGGAGACATTTATGACGTTTATGGCGGTCGGTAGGTTTCAAAGGCGGCTACAGCACCGGGCGCACGGATCTACCCTGCAGTTACGATGCTATAAAATCTCTTAAGCAAAGATAAGGATGAAGAGGGACATCAGAAACAGAGAGCAGGTGATTGACGAGCTGCAGGCTTCTAGGTCTTTTCCCACATCTCCATTGGATATTGCTTGGCAATAAAAATAAATCAGAAACATCTCCAAGTAAATTCCTGGACCTCACATGCTAACTTCCAGAAAGCTTGAGATCTGCAAGTGGCGCCCCTCCCTTGCAGCCATCACCCCAGAGCTGGTCTCCGCCCTCCAGGGCTCATCCTTTCACGGCCCCTGGAAGCTCAGACTGCAAACAGAGCCAGTGAGGGAAGTGCGAAGAAAACAAAGGACCTGCAAACACCATGCCCTGTCCCTGCTGAGGGGAGATCACGGCCCCACCCCACCCCCAGCACCCACCTGCAGGTGTGCGGGGAATCCCCCAAGAACCGCCATAGCCCCCACCCTCAGAGGGCACCTTCCCCCTCCTGGGTCGGAGTGGCCCAGGGTTAGCCTCCCTGGTCCCGGATGTCAGGTGGATGCTGGGACTCATCCTTTCAGTCCTCCTCAGCCTACAAGGACCCCAGGCGAGCCGGGGGAGACCTGGGTTCCAGCCAGGGCTCTTCCCTTGAGCACCAGCTTCCTCCTTTGTCACACGGGGGTGAATCAGCGAGCCACCGTCTTCACGGGGTTGATCTGAAGACACAGAATCTGGAGCTGAGTCCCCAAACCAGCTTTTACTGGCTTATTAGCTGTGTGACTTCAGTTGCAATACTCAGCCTCTCTGAACCAACATCTGTAAAATGTATCTAGCAGGAGAAAGAAATAAGCTGCACAAGTGTGAACGCTCCCAGCAGTGGCCCCAAGTATGTTCTAAGTAAACGAAGTCGTGGTTGTCAGTACGCCGGGTCCGGTTCTAAAACCTGGTGTCCCTTGTCTCTCTCAGGAAGAGGGAAGCTCTGGGAAAGGAGCAGGGCAGGGCAGGGCCTGCGCTGCCTTCCCACCTGGGGGCTCACCTGTAGTCAGAAGGCACTGGGCTAGCATCTCCTGCTCACTAAGCCTCGGGTCTCCTCATCCCTTAAACAGAAATAAGGCAGCCTATTTCTGGGGTGACCGCAAATGTGAAAACGAATGTCAGGCATTTGGAAAAAAATGTTAGTTTTGCTTTAGGCCTTCCCCCACTTTTCCTGGAAGACTTCACCAGCACACTCATCTTGTCTTCTCCCGCCTCTGCCCCCCACCATTTCCACGAGCAACTTCAATGAGCTTTCGGCACCTGAGATTCCTTCCTTTCTGCTCGGGGCTTTGCGGCTGTGTCCCTGGCAGACAACATGGGGAGGCGAGCCAAGCTCCACGGCCGCCCTGAGCCAGCCCCTTTCCCTGAAGGCCCTTCGCCCTGCTCTCTGCTCACCTGCAGGCTCCAACGCGGGCCGCTCCGCCCAGAACCCCCACTGCCTCTTCTACATTCAGAATTCACCACCCGCAACTCCTACACTTTCTCTGCCTCCCAGCCCAGCCTCCCCAATTGCCCTTTCCAGCCCAACTTCTAGCCAACTCTTGCTAACTGTTGCTGGGGGTCTCAGAGGCGAGCAGCCCACCTCCCGCAGACCTGGCTGATCCCATTCCAGCCCCCTGGCCGTGTCACCGTGGGGCAGACGCCCACTGCTCTGGGCGTCTGCTTCTCCCCCTGTAAAACGAGGCCATTTCACATGACCACTTCCTAGGCTGCCTGTGAACAGGCATGGAGACTCCCCACGTCAAGCCTCCGGCACGTGGTAACCCAAGTGCCGTCCCTCTCCCTCCTCTGCCAGCAGACGTCATTCTCTGTCCTCATTAAAAATCCTGGCCATCCATTAAGGCAACTCCAGGCATGTCCCTCAAAGGAAATCATGGGCTCCTTTTGGGAAAGGCTCTACCCAACCCTACCAGCCGCCCTAGTCCAGCTGCCCTCCCACAGCTCCGGCCTGTGCTTAGCGAAGGCGGGGTCTGTGTACGCTGCCACTCCCCTCCCCACCGTCAGCCCACCGCCCATCCTTCCCCCTGAGACAGCTCTTGGCTGGCCAGTGATGGGCACGAGCCTAATCCAAAGGTCACATCTTGTCCTCTGTCCCCTAGATCTCACCCCACCTATTCATTCATCCACCGCCCTACGTGGGAAGCATCTAGGGACCCTTTTGGCAAGGCTGGGGACGCAGCAATGACAACGCACACGGCACAGGTTACCGTCCAGTGCAGTGCACTGATGCCACTCCTCCAACATGCCCTCCCGCCTCCCCATCAAGGTGTCCCTAAAGACGCAAACTCGCCCACTCTCTCCATCCATGGATTTACCCTGATGCAAGATGCAGAGACAAGAGCTACTGTTTGCCCCCAGGATGCTCTGGACACACAGGCACCCAGCAAGTCCCAAAAGGCCGACTCCCCCGTGCAGGTCCCACTCAGAGGCCTCCGCTGCCCCGGGCTCATCGCCAGCCACCGTTGCACCTGTCCTCCACTGGCCTGGCCTGCCCTTCGCCCACTTCCCCTGCCAGGTGACGCAATCATCCAACGGGTCCTATAGCTCCACCCTGGTGCCACTTCAGTGCTCGCTCTCCCCTTCCTCCCACGCGGCCCACTGCCACTAAGTGCCCTCCGTCCTCCAGGCTCCTCCCCGGCCCCCACTCTCCTGGTTCTCAGCCACACACTTCCTCCAGGGCTAGCCTGTTACCAAGCCTACAGGTCTCCTCATTGAATCCAGTCTATGCAGAGCCCAGGCCCCTTCTCCTGCATCACACTGTGAACCCCTGTCCGAGGTCTGAGTGGGGATTAAGAAGCAGCAACAGGCAGTCAAGCGACAAAAGTCCAGAGCGCACTCATTTTAAAAGCCAATGTAAGAGCTTCGATGTACAGCGGTTACAGTAGCCCCTCCCACCCACGGGGGACATGTTCTAAGACCCCCAGTGGGTGCCTGAAACCGCAGACAGTAATACACCCTACATGTACTACGATTTTTGCTATACTTACATACTTATGAGAAAGCTTACTTTATAAATTAGGCACAGTAAGAGACTAACAACAATAACAAATAATTAACTAGAACAATTATGACAATGTACTGCAATAAGAGTATGTGAATGCGGTCTCTCAAAATACCGCACTGTGCTGTATTCGGCCTTCTCCTTCCTGCGATGCTGCGAGACGACGCAGCGTCTCTGCGACGAGAAGAAATGAGGCGCACGAGAGGCTGCGAAGGAAACCGCCGGCCAGCCAGCCTGACAACCCACACGACCACCGCGCCACCGAGGAGCGGGCAGCATCTGCAACGTGGACGCACGGGCAATAGGCTAATTCACTTCTCGGGCGGGATCGAGCGAGATTTCATCACACTCCTCAGAACAGTTTGCAACTTAAAACCTATAAAGGGCTTATTTCTGAGATTTTCCATTTAGCATTTTCAGAGCGTGGTTGATCACGGGTAACTGAGTCAGCGGGAAGCAAAACCCTGGGTGAGAAGGGACGATGTAGCTAACAGAAAAGCACACCCCGGAGGTTATCGCTCCAATGATATATTTACAAGGCAGTTTCCTTGTATGCACAAGAAATTAGCGGAACTCAGACAGGGTCAGAGGGCCACCTTATCAGGAAGATAATAAAGTTTTCAAAAGGAACCAGGTCCCCGGGGTGATAAACTAACTGATAGGCTGCCGGACCGGCCTGAATGGGGCGGAGGCAGATACAGGTGTTCTGACGGGTCCTGAAGCCTGGAACCCCTGACCCGACCCACGCTGCGCTGGGGCCCGGCAGGGCGGCGGCCAGCCTGATCTTTCAACTCACAGCACGACGTTGCTTCCCTGCTCAACCCCCGAAGTTGCTTCCCTGCTCAACCCCCATGCACAGCGGCCCGGACTTTCGTCCCGTTCTCCATTGAGTGATTAGCTCACATCCGGCTCCTGAGCAGATGGTAAGCGCAGCAAGGGCAGCGACCCCTCTCATTACCGCCTCTCCAGCTCCTGGGCCCCACCGGGCGCTGCGCGTGGGCTGCACGGAGGGTTTCTGTGGCTGTGCGCAGACCACACGTCTGTTGGGGAAGACACCTTAGAGACGGTCCAGTTTAAATGCCCAGTTTTGTAGAAGTGGGAAAGGTGCAGGCGTTAGATGCACCGGTGAGGACGGAAGGGCCAGGGGAGGCGCTGTCCCGCCACCCACACACCTGTTTCACTCAGAGGCGCAATTTTCTGCTTCGGAGGCACCCTGACCCGCTGCACCCCGTCTCTGCTGTGGGACATTCTCCCTCAGGCGCTGTGGGAGCTGCGGGAGCCA
Organism: Anoura caudifer; assembly: GCA_004027475.1. Taxonomy (NCBI): domain Eukaryota; kingdom Metazoa; phylum Chordata; class Mammalia; order Chiroptera; family Phyllostomidae; genus Anoura; species Anoura caudifer. Next base: position 525,743 of record PVKU01000286.1, on the reverse strand, counting down.
GCCGGGGGGCTGCGGCTCCTCACCATGGCCAGAAGGGCGGCGCTGAGATGGTGCACAGGGCACGTCTGAGTGGCAGGATCGTAAATTCTGGAATTGTAAGGTGAAAATGGCAGGGAGAACCGCCTTCACCTCACTTTACTCAAAGCAAAGTGAAGATTGGTGGCCTCGAAGAGAATCTTCCCCCAAAGTCATGTTCATGCACAGAGAATACACCTACCACTTAAATGGAGAACACAGTGCTCCGAAAACCATAGGAGGAAAATAATATGTTATGGTAAGAACAGTGGTAAACAGAAGCTAACCTTGGTGAAAAGAAAACTATAAAAACACCAACAGCTCTTCCTGGAGCTTATTACGTCATCAGGGGAACTCTAGTTTGGAGGGCAGGAGGATCCCTCGCCAGGGGTGCAGAGACTCGCACTGAACTTGAACGGCCCCCACCCTCGTGCTCCTCCTTCCTAAGTGGGTGTTGTCGAAGGGAAAGAGGTTCCGGTGCATCTGGGCTTCTACATTCTGTGCACCTTACTTCAAATGTTTATTGCATATAAAATGCTAAAGGGTTGACTCTATTCATTATTATTTTTACTATGTTTAGAAGCCAACATTTTCCTCAAGACACCTGTGTTTAATTGTATGGCATTCAAGGGGAATGTGAGAGTTTAAATAATTAGATTTAGAGTCAACTTCACTTCTACAGAAGAGAAGCAATGTGGTTAGACTCCCCTTGTTCAAATCCCAGCTCCGGTACTTATCAGCTGTGAGACTTAAATCAAGCTACTCAACCTTTCTGTGCCTGTTTCCCTAACTATAACAACACAGTTACATACAGTACTTATCGTATAGCTTCAGTGAGGTGGCTATTCAGTGAGATAATTCACAATCACTTAGAACAGTGCCTCATATATGGCGAGCACTCCCAACTGTAAGGGTATTGAATAACAATTCAGCAAAGTGAAATTCTCTCAGTTACAATATCTTTGTATGGCCTATGACTTGCGTATCATTTTCACTGAACTTATGTACTTTTGGAGCATCTATCATAGTCTATCTTTCACAAAGACCATCAACCGTAGCTAAGTAATCTAATGATTGCCGCCCTGTTCCGTGCTGGCCCCACTTTCCTGTCCCCAGGTTGGGAGTGAGTGTCACAGAGATCAGAGAGCAGAGGAGACGGGGTGTGTTTCCCGGGTTTCCTGCGAGGACCCCAGACTGTAAGGGAGGGTATGGAGGGGAGGGCGGGGTCCACAAAACATGTCGCTGAACTTGCGGTCCCTGAACCGGAAGTCACCATCCAGGCCACCGAGGTGGGGGTCAGCGGTTGTGGCATTTATGACAACCCCCACGATCCTTTCATTACAGCAGAGCTCTTGTAAATGAGCCATTCTGGGCCACTCTTAACAAGGAAAGAAAACGCCAACCTCACTTTACCTGTCCTGCCAATGATTTCAGCTCACCTTCCCAGAGTAACTGCTCTTGGCCCGAGTCATTAATTACCTCCAAAACGCCCTAGCAGCTCAGTGTAGGTTTCTAAGGACTTGTGAATAGTTACCACGTCTGCTGTACATTCGCTTTCAAGTAATCCCTTTGCCCCCTGCTAGACATCTAAGCTTCAGCAAAACAGATTTCAAGGGGATCACCTCCTCGGTGAATCCCATGGTGCCGGGTCCCATGACTGCTGTCCAGTAAACGGGATTCAGAAGGACAGTGCGGACAAGACAGCAGGATACACACGCACCTTCTCGTCACACTTCAGGCCACACCAAAGTCCCTAGGAGAAATGTGGTCCGGCCCCAAAACCCCCTGATCCAGTCTCACCCACCTTCGATAAAAGAGCGTAGCGCCATGCCCAAAGCACTCACCCACACCCGGCTAGTCCCATAACCACGGCTAGTTCACTCGACGGACAGAGGGTGTGTGAGGAGCTGTTCTAAGTCGTTCTCATTTAATATCTCACTTCATTATCAGACCAAACCTTATAAGGGAGGTAAGAGGTTAATTTCATGTTTTTCATGTTACAGTTAAGGGTACCAAGCCGCACACCTGGGAAGTGCTGGAACTAGGGCCTTGAGCTCTGAGAGTCCAGTTCTAGAACCTGTGCTCGGAGACTTGTAATGGACAGCACTGTAGCAATTACCAGAACTGTTTCATTTACGCAAAGAAGGGGGGCGACCATCTTAAAACCTTCCTCACTCGGGGCCTGTTTATTCTTCAGAAGGGCAGGGCTGACATGGAATTGTTGCTTGGGAAGGAAACCCCTTCAGGGTTTCGCATGGTCACTCCCACACGTAACAGTGAAGAGACTGGGGGCAGGAGGTCCTTACAAATAGGCCATTCTCAGAATTCTTGTCCCATTTCACTTACAGACTGAACTGCAACCAAGTCACAGAGCCAACACTGTGACAGTAAGAATTTCACGCTGGGTGATTTCCTAATTACACGTAGACACCACCGACGTTTGGAGAAACACTAAATGCTCACAGATAGGTGAAAAGGGTTATTTCTGTGGACTATAAAATAAAACAGATTCCTCCCACAAATCAAAGCCCCAGCGAGATCACATTGATTTAATTCAACTCTAAAAACTCTAATTAGTGGTTACGTAAAATGACTAATTACATCTCCCTGGATGCAGACAGTTTCTGCTATCTCACTTAAAGAGCCTAGGAATTGTATAATCAAACAACCCACCCCCAGGAAGGAGAATGCTAATTAGCACTGTTGATGGGAGACACAAGTTATAATATTCCCAACAACATGTAAAATTTCTAAACACATCACCAAAAATGCCAGATTCTTTACAGCTTGCTAGCTTTTGGAATAAGTGTCTAAAAATACATTCATTTCCAACCACAGCCCGGAAAAATAGAAGGGTTAACAAAATGCAAGTGCCAGCCACACTATCACCATAATAAAGCGCTCTAGCAACTCTTAACAAGCAGCTAAAAGCGCTCACAACACCTTCCCGGCGCGGGCTGGATACCTGGTTTAAAGATGTGAAAACTGAGCAAGAGAATTCTGGGCTCCAAGTCTCACTCCAAGCTCATCTCCAGCCGCCAGGCCGCGGCTCCGCCCCACTCCTGCCTCCACCACCGACGCGTTTAAATTTTTATAAAGCTTCATACTCCTCTGGGCGTGTTGCTTGGGGCAGTTCAAAGACTGCAGTTGGAAAAGAGGTCCTGCCCCTGGCAAAGCTGCCCGGGTGCGGGGAGATTTCCTCCAACCGGGACCCCTCGGGCAGAGACTGGCCAGCCGCCTGCTGCTCCACCCCGGCGTTTTTGAAAGTAAACTCCTACCTGCCTGTTGCGCTCTGCGATGCGCCACCGGACTCGCCCCCCCGGCTCCCGGGGCCAGCTCAATTTTGGAAGCGAGGTGTGAACACAGGCCAGCTCTGTGCCGGTTTCTGGCCCTGCGCCGGGCGGCCCCCAGGCGCTGGCGGTTACCGGGTCTAGCCCCGCGGTGGGGTGGGGACGAGGGTGCGCACCCAACCCCGGCCCGCACCGCCGAAGCAGCCGCCCGGTGCCTCCAGGAACGCTTGGCCACTCCCTGCCGGCCGCCGGAACGCGCACCTCCAGGGCGCACCCCAAAGTGCAGCCAGGGAGAAGGGGTGTCCGAGGCTCAAGGAAGGAATGCCGGGACCCAAAGAAGTGGGGTGCAGCGGGGAGCGCGGGGCAGGAGCAGGAGGGGCGTACCTCGCGGGGGTGGGAGAGGAATGGGATCCCGGGAAGCACACACGGGGTGCGGTCCGCAGGAAGGGAGGCGGGAGGAGAGCGGTGAACGAGAGTCTGAGTCCTGCGGCGGGGGTGTGGGATCCGCGCTGGGGGCGTCTCCCTGCCCGAGGTCTGTGCCCCGCGCCCGCCGCCGCGCCCGGCCTCTCGCCGGACTCACCTCGGCGCCTGCAGTGCGGGCTCCGCGGCCGCGGTCTCGGCTCGCAGCGGCCCCGGCTCTGCGGCCTGCGCTGGGCTCCTGTAGAGGCAGAGCCCCGCCGCCGCCGCCGCCGCTGCCGCCGCCGCCGCTGCACTGCCGCTTTCCGCTTCCTGTCCCGGCGCCGCCCCGCAGCCCGAGCCCAGCCCTGCGAGCCCGGCGCGGCCGCTAGCCAAGAGCAGCGAGCGCGGCCGGCCCCGCCGCGGGCCCGGCCCACCTGCCGCGGGGGGCGGGGCCCAGTGGCGTCTCCCCACAACCTCGTGTCACTCCAAGCTTCAGGAAGCACTCACAGGCGCACGCTCACACTCACACATACGCACACAGACCCCAGAGACTGATTTCCACCCTACATTCACACATTTAAACACACGGCCAGGAACTGACCCCACCCAGCACCCCAACATACTTGCACCCTCAAGCTTATTCATGCGCGTGCGCGCACACGAGCAAGCACATTCGTACCCACACAGACACCAGGGACTGAGCGCGCACACACACTTTCACTTGCACATAAACACCTGGCTAGGAATTGACCCCACCCAGCACCCCAACATACTTGCACCCTCAAGTTCACACACACGCACGTACAACTGCACAAACCCAAGCCGGTTTCTCCTCATGGGATCCTGAACACACATATTCACACAGTCCAGCGACTAACCCCTCCCTGCCTACCCCCCCAACACACACACATTCAAAGAACTTAGCAGCAAAATCCACATGCACCCACATCCACACCCCCACCAGTGTACACACTCCCACTTAAACTCACACGCACCCAGGAGATGGCCCCACAAACAACCACACACAACTCAGGCCGCCTGCAGCCCCCACAGCCAACCTCTCCCTTCTGGGCTAACAGCAGTCACTGCCCCCCAACCCACCTCCTAGAAACTGCTGGAAGAGTACACCTCTGAAGGCTGGCCACCCGGTTCCCACCCGGTTCCAGGTCTGCCTCTGGCTCTGAGCCTCTGCCTCCCTGTGTGAAAATTGAGAGGGTCCCACGTCGACCTCGCAGGACGACTGTACTAGGGTTATGGAGAGTAGCTGGTGCCCCGTAGGCACTGCGCAGCTGTCAACTACCGGTACGAATGTGTGCACTCTTCCTCCTCAGTGGTCTCGTGTGCGTGGAGTTGGGGGTCCCTGTGGAGAGTCTGCGATCTGGCTGGGACCCCGAGCTGCTCACAGGACACAGCTGTGAGTGGAGGCAGCATCTGATAAACGCTGCACAGTTGGGATGGAGAAACACACGCCCGCCCGGAACCAGCCTTGGTTAGGGCACTTCCGCCCCCAGAGCCCTCACTCTCCCCTCACCACATCGCCCCCTCCCCCTCTGGTCCCAGCGTATGCAGTTCTTCAGAGGACATCCAATGTTCAATGTGCTGCTGTCTTCACAGCGCCACCCCGCCCCCACCGCCGCCAGCCTGCCACGAGGCTTCACTGCAGAGCTTTATAAAAATGTGCGTCTTTCATCTTTAAATGTAGACCCTTCAAAGTTACAGGAAGCCAGGGATTTCCAATTCTAGTTACCATGCTTCTGAACAGCCCCCGTGCGATCTGCAGATCCTCACTGAATTTTCACGGAAAGCCATTCTTACTTCAGTAAGTCTAGCTGCCTTCCCATGTGGTGCTTGTGTGGGAAAGAAGAGTAGTGTAAAATAAACTCAATTTTAAGATAGAAATTCACCTTTAAATGCCATCTACTGTTCGTTTTTATCTGGCAATCTCAAGTATTCGAGTCGGAAAGGTAAGAGTTGGAAAACTTCCCAGGCCCTGAAGGGTGGTCTGTCCCACCTGGAGGCCTGCCTGGGCCCCTTATCCATCACAGCGGGGGCAGCCCCATTCAGCTCTTGCCCAAAGTCAAGTTCTCCAGCTTGTAACCTTAACCAGTAATAAAGGTTACATTTATCTGTCTCACTTACCCATTTTTTCCAAACTCAGCTAGGAAAGTGGGGTACCCCCCAGCGGGTGTTCTCATGGCTGCAACATGACCATACTTGCCACAAGTTCATGCACAGAACGCCGCTCCGGAACGCTACCCACTGAAATTCTCCGTCTTCCCGGGGCCAACTCAAATGCCATCTCTCACCCAAGGCCCTTTCCGGGGTTCCCAACCAGAAAACACCCTCCCACCCCCACCCCCGTGGTGCTGTTTCTACATGGAAGTTGCTTTAAAACAGACTTAGCAAATGAACGAGCGACTAAGATGCCACTTGCTCTTGGGAAGTTACTAATCGAACCAAGGAACAACCTACTTGAAAAGCCATGAAATATGGACAGAAAACAGTTAACAGAAGAGGATACATAAAATAATGCATGGTCTAAAGGCACACTTTTAAGGTCATTTACCCATCCTCAAGAAAAACAGGAGCTAAGTGAGAAAGGCCTCTGATAACAAAATATTGTATAAAATCCATGCTTTAAAACAGACAGACTTCACAAATCAAAGGATATATCATACCTCACTTAGGTACTGTTTACACTTAGTTTGCAAGCATTTCCGATAAGCTTCATCATCTGACTCCTGAGCCCACTCTAGGTGAGAAACACAGTCAAAGAGAGCAGGAGGCGGGTTTGCAGACCCCAGGCACTGCGGAGGGGGTCTCTGTGAAGGTCATTTCGTTCGAGAACTCACCCTTTCCCTTTCCCAGGGACTCCTCCTGGCACACGGGGGCATCGCAGAGTAACAGGGTCCCTAGAGACCTTGAGTTATACAGGTTGGGTGGGTGTTCTGTGTACAGTGCTCCATTTAAAAAACAAACAAAAAAACAGGGGAATTGTGAAAAAATACTAGCAAATTTCTCATCCAAAATATTTGAAGTGTTAAAAAAGTGCTGATTCTTTAACGGGCCATTTTCTGTAAAATGTACAAATGTGTCATATCTTCTTATAGGTTAACAATTCCAGTGATGAGGTTTTAAAATGCGGGTTATTAGTGCCCAAGGAGAGAGTCACGTGGACCTGAATGGTGAGGGCCAGCCTGTCCTCACCTTGAAGGCAGAAAGGTGTGGGCAGGTGTTAGTGAAGGACAGTGGTTAGAGCGGTGACCGGCTCATCTCACGTGCTTCCTGAACATGAGTTGGAAAAACAGGTGAATAACATTTCGGTGTGGGGTCTGGGCAGGGGTATGGTGAGAACCATGTCTGAGACACAGTCAAGGGCAGTGAGCAGCACAGTTGGGCTCCAGATAAGGGCTTACACTGAGACACAGAGGTCACAAACTTGAGTTAGTAGAGAACTTGGAATTCAATGCTAGTGTTTGAACTTTTTCAAACAGGCAGCAATTTGGTAAAGTATTCATCCATCCATTCATTTCTTCAAAGACATATACTTTGTGCTTATTACAAGTCAGGCAATGTATTAACTTCCAGGGATACACAGCTGGATAATGTAACTTTGATCAGTGATTCAACAATTTAGTCAACAAATGTTTACTGAGCACTTACTACATGCCAGCCTCTATTCTAGGCTCTGGGGATGCATCGAAACAAACCATGCTCTGCCCACCTAGAGTAGACATTCTGATGGGGAGAGAGGGACAAGCCGATACACGTGTGGTGTGTCAGGGGTAACATGCTAAGAGAAAACAGAGCAGGGCAGGAGACAGGGCAGGGACGGGCGTGCCCTCCCCCTCCCGCAGGAGCTCTGCCTGCTGGGTGGACTGTTAGTTAAACAAAGCCTGCAATCGGACCCTGGCTGGGTGTGACAGACAGGAGGCAGGCTGGGCGCACTGTGGAGCAAAGGGAGAAGGGCCAGCTCAAGCTGCAGACGGGCACTGCCTCCCCTGGCCGTGACCTTGCAAGCAGAACGTGAAGGATGAGTATTTGGCAGATAAAGAGGGAGGGAACATCCTGGGCAACAGCACAGAAGTGTGACAGAGATGTGCAGGGAGCCACACGCTGATGGCGGAGTGCGGCGCTGAGCGGGGGGAGACTGGGGCGTGGGGCAGCCGGTCTGGAGGCCTGAGGCACTTCATGCCACTGGTGACCTGGGAGAAGGACAGGAAGGCAGGGAGGGTCGGAGCAGCATGGTTTCTCAGGGCACTGCTGGCGGCGTGGCACGGGGACAGCATATGGGAGGAAGCAGGACTGTGGTGGGTGGGGCGGGTGAGCAGCACCTGGCAGAGAGGGGCAGATGTCAGAGCTCAGAGAGCCTTATCAGGTGGGCTGAGAAGTCTGGCTTTTTCTGGTGGGCAATAGGGAGCCACTGAAGAATTTTTACCAGATAAGATGAGCCCCTGTAGTGTGCGCAGTGGCTTCCTGAGCAAAGGGCGAGGCGGGGAGACCAAGTAGGAGGCTGATGAGGCAGAGGGAGCCTCAACTGATGAATGGGCTCGAGTTACCTGAAGCTGAGCAGCCATAGGCAGATCTCCATTACAAGTGGGGAACCAGGAAGAAGAGGAAGTTCAAGGGCAAAAGGTGAGTTTGGTTATAGCATGTCGAGTATATCTACCTTTGGGATGTGCTGGGGCAAACAATAACAGGTCACACGCATCGAGCATTTATTATATACCAGGCACTGCGGTAAGTATCTTACAGGTTTCATTCATTCCTCTCTACAACCTGTGCTTAGGTATGTATGAGACCACCCATGTTTTACAGAGGAGGAAGCCCGGGCATAGACAGGCGGTCACACAGCTGCTAACTGGCGGGGCCCAGCTTCGAGCCCTAGATCCCCAACCCGAATCCACAAGCCAGGCTGCGTTAGGCTGCTGACAACGTGGTTTCGGGAGATGACAGGCCATCAACAATGCAGGGGAGAGGAGAGCCAGAGTTGGGTAGAGAAGGCTGACTATGCGAAGCGAAGAGATAGGACAGGGACAGGAGGAGGTGAGACAGGTGTCCCTACTGTTTCGTTCCCACATAGGCTTAAGCCTGTTTATAGACCAGGGAGAAGAAATTTTAAATTTCAAAATTTAAGAACGAAGCGAACAGATGGAAGGACAAGCCTGGTAGAGCCCGTGAGCAGACGGGGTGGGCGTGGGAGGCCGAGGGCATCTCAGCGTTCTCCGTGAAGGAGGAGGGGAGACACTCCAACAGAAAGCCGGGAGACGAAGCCAGACCAAGACAGGAGGTGGGTCTGATGGCCTCTCGGGGCCGGCTGTCACTGGGATGGGGACCGCAGGACAATGCTCAGCTGACCAGAGTGCCATCCCACGCACCAAAAGGCTGGGGTTCAATGCCCAGTCAGGGCACATACTTGGGCTGCGGATTCGATCCCCCATCAGGGCTTGTGGAGCAGGGAACCCATCAGTGTTTCTCTCTGGCATCTCTCTCTCTCTTTCTGTCTCTCCCTTGCGCTCTCTCTAAAATCAACAAACATGTTCTCCAGTGAGGATTTTAAAAAGTGCACATTCCCAATTTTTTCCCTAACAACTCGAATGGGCTCACAGTCCTTAGGCGCCTTCGTGGGACCCCAGACCGTTCTTCCCAAAGTCTCTTCTATGTCTGAGAATTATCTTCAATGAGTTGAGTTATCGGTGAGGGTCTGAGGTCAAGTGGAAACTGGGAAAAGCAGTTGAAATGGTGGAATTTTCTATTAAACAGCTTTGATGGGCTTGGGAGTATACTCTGTGGACCAAAGCAAATGGGCTCTGTGTGAGGCCACCAGGCCCACTGGGACCTGAACAAGCAGTCGTGGCCGGTGACCACTTGCACCAGCTCCACGGGGGGCCAGACCCTGGGGTCACACTCGGCTCTTCAGGTCTGGGCAGGCCGCCTACTCCCAGGCTATGGTTGCCTTGGGGGCTGGGAGGTGGATCAGGGAGAGCTCAGATGGCAGGAGCAGGATCCTCCTAAGCCTCCAGTCAACCCTGCACTTGGGCAGGCGGCCCGGTTATCAGAGAAAAGGATACGAACCGGGGCAGGGAGCCTGCTGGAGACGCCAGTCGGTGCATGGCCTGGGGCCCTCTGGGTGTTCCCGAGCAGATTCCCCTCGCCTGGCCGGTGCCAAGGTCACGCTCACAGCTGATCGTGGGCAGTGCTGGGCCACTTAATCATATCTTATGGGGCCCGGAAGTTTCTTTAATGTTGTTTCTAATCTATGGAGCCATCATCAGTAATTCATTACCTATTTATGAGAAACACTTGAGTAACACCCCACATCCCTCGTTAAGCTAATTACCTGGACTAACAGCAGGTGGCATAATGTCCTGCGTGTGAACCGGCCTCTGGCGCTGGGGGCCTGGCTCCAACTCTTCCCGCTGTGGAGCAGACACAGGCACAGAAGGGGTCCGTCTCTGCCCAGCGCCCCCCACCCCCCAGTCACAGGCTCCATGGGCTCTCAGAAGGTGGCGGGAATGGGGTAGGTCTGGGTGTAGTAGGACCACACCATCCTCCCATCCAACCTGGTGATCAGGGTTGTATTAGTCATGCCTTTTTATGTTCTATCTTCCTGATGCCTTGACCTCTGGGGCCTGGAGACAGAGTAAGCCTCGCCTGTGAGTGTGCTCACCCCACGCAAAGCACCCCAGCCAGAGCCCCACTCGCCTCCCTGATCAGGCCTGCACACACCAGGCTGCTCTGATCACCCCACGGCCAGGTGCCTGACAAGGAGAGACAGCCCCGCACCCCGGAAGCTGCCGAAATCATTCCCACTGTCCGGTCCTAACCCAGCCTACCCTGCCTTGCCTGTCCCTTTTCACAAGAAACAACAGTAGCAGGTCCGGCTTTCCTCCCACTCTCTCTGCCTCCTGGCTGACCCCGGCGCTCCCCTGTGCACCCCCCCCACGTCCCAGCCCCTCCTCTTGGAAGCAAGCTTTCTTTTCCATGCCTCCTACCTGCTGGCCTTGCCATACCTGAATGATACCGAAGCCTGCATTTTAAAGCAGAGTGCCCATTGAACCTTTGCTGATTTGTGAACCACAAAAGACCAGGCAAAGAAAAGGAATTAATACTTACTGTGTTCTTGATTACGTGTCCAGCATCGCAAAAGCCATTTAAAAAAATGTATGATCTTATTTCATAGTGTTTTCTTGGTAATGCTACAAAGTAGGTGTTTTATAAAAAACCTCAAATAGGTTTAGTGACTTCCCTGAGGTCAGCAGACGGAGGCTGAGCCCAGGCCTTCTCCAGCCCTGGGGCCTCGCAGGGCCCCTCGGGTAGCTCATTCTTGTCTCTGCTTCTTAATTCCCTCTTTCCTTCCCTGATGAAGGATCCTTGCCCACCCCATCCTCTGCCACTTTTCTTTCTACCTTTCCCTTAAAAAAAAAAAAATTCCTTTACAATGTTATTTGTGTTTTACTTTCCCCCAGGTGAAAATCTGAAAGACAAATAAATCATAAATTCCAAGATATAATAAAATTCCTTCTTCTAATTACAAAAGACTTGAAGTTCTGAATTATACTTATTTTACATTTTAAGTTCAATCATAAAATTTTCAAATATGTACTTTGTTTTAAATGCTTATTTTAGTTAAAATATAGTTGGCATGCAACATTGTATCGGCTTCAGGTGTACGGCGTAGGGACTCCATGTGTCTGCAACTGTGGATGCTTTTTTCAAGCACCAGGACCAAGACAGTGCAGAACCAGATATATACCCACCCTCCAACATATGAAAGAACCATAAATTTAGACAAAATTTATACAACAACAGGATTTAAGAATTCAGGCAACAGAAGATGCAGGAGACACATTAGGTCATTCTTTCAACTGCCCCAGCCGGCTGCTTAAAGAGAGTTTTCAGGCTGTGGTGGAGGGAGGAGGCACCACGCCGGACCCAGTGGTCTCGCTGCCCTGGAGAGGCAGAGCCGGGATCCAGGGGGCAGAGTAACAGAGAGGAGGGGGCTGCCCATAAAGAGACCTCTAGGAAACCACAAGGGCTCCTCTCGGGTGTCCATCTGAGTACTGTTCAGTGAAGGTGTGTGAGGAAGGAACCCCCCCGAATGGATAAGAGGGCACATACCTAGAAGTCACACAGAAAAGTGAATCGTACGTGTTGTAACCAGCCAGGCTGGAACGCCTCACAGTCCATGGGGCATTGAATAGCATAACCAGAAAGTTCTTGCGTCAATTAAAAAAGATCTAGATTAGCCACGGCGGTTTGGTTGGTTGGCGCATCGTCCCAAACACCGGAAGGCTGTAAGTTCGATGCCTGGTCAGGGCACATACCTAGGTTGGAGTTTCCTTCCCCTTCAGGGCATGTATGGGAGGCAACCAATCAATGTTTGTCCCTCACATCAATGTTTCTCCTTTCCTCTCTCTCTAGAAATCGGTAAACACATCCTTGGGTGAGAAATTTTTTTTAAGAAGCCCTAGATTAAACGCTGTTGTGTTGGGGCAAACAAACCTAAAAGCAAGACCTGCAGTGTCAAACCATTTCCAAGTACTTTGTGTTAGAACAAAGCTCGAGAGTACTCGTGGCGTGCGCGAATATTCAGCATCAACAAAGTAGACGTGAAATGACTGGGATCCTCTGAAAAATTGCCAAACCTGTAAAGCAGCAGCGGAATATGACCCATAACGAGGAGAAAAGGTTATCAACTGAACTTCACCAGAACTAAGGCAGATGATAGAACTAGTGAAAAGGATATTAAAACAATAATTTCAACGGCATTTCATATGTTCAAAATGCTAAAGGGAAAATTAAACATAATAAGCAGAGAAATGGAATATATAACACATATAAGCTGAGCTTCCAGAGATGAAAATTATAATGTCTAAAATTAAATATATATATGCATAGATATATCAGATAAGATTGAATAAAGATTAGACATTGTAGAAGAAAAAGTTCGTGAACTTGAAGAGACATAGCAATAGTAACTAGAAAAAAGAATTAAAGAAAAGTAAACAGAGCAATGGGCAACTTCGATCGGCATAAGGTGCACACACTAGGGATTCCCCAGGACAGGAACAGAAAAAAGTGAAGGAAGAAATCATGGCCTCCAATTTCCCAAATATGATAAAACATTAAGCTGTCAGTTCCTAAACCCATCAAAATCAAATTAAGCAAAACGGTAACAAAGAAGAAATTCTTAAAAGCAGCCAGAGGAAAAAAGACACATTCCATCAGCAGAACAAAGATGAGAATAGCAGCAAAGTTATCATCAGAAACAGTTTGAAGTCTTATGTTTTTATGATTTTCACTTCCATGCAAACTAGATTTGCCTTGTAATTTCTTACTGTAATCCACTAATTGCTCCTCTGACATTTTGTGTTCACTGGCATTTACTAAAATGCATGTGACTCCAAAAAAAAAAACCAAGGAAGGAAGGAAGGAAGGAGGGAAGGAAGGAAGGAAGGAAGGAAGGAAGGAAGGAAGGAAGGAAACAAGGATGAAGACAATGGAGTAACACCTTTAAAATACGAAAAGAAACAACCATCAACCAAGAATTCTATACAACAATACACTTTTATATCCAGTGAAAATATCTTTCAAAAATGAAAGTAAAAAAGAAATTTTTAGATTTAGAAAATCTTAAAGAATTCATCACCACCAAGTTCATTAATCTTTTCTTCTGCAATGTCTATCTGTTGTTAATCCTGTACAGTCCACTTTTTAAATTCAGATATTGTAATTTTCATCCTTAAAGTTTTATTTGGGTCTCTTTCATATTAGTCATCTTTCTACTTGAGTTTTTCTTATCCTTACCAAAGGACATGCTTATTGATTTGAGAGAGAGGAGAAGGGAGGAAGAGAGAGAGGGACGGAAACATCGATGTGAGAGAGAAACATCAGTTGGTTGTCTCTCAACATGCCCCAGTTAGGGACTGAACCCACAACCTAGGCATGTGCCCTGACCAGGAATTGAACTCATGGCCGTATGGATTACAGGACAATACTCCAACCAACTGAGCCACACTGGCCCCAGCTCTACTTAAGTTTTTGGAAATACAGAATGCAGTTACAGTAACTATTTTAATGTCCCTGTCAGCTAAATTTAACATCTATATCAATTCTGTGTCATTTTCAAATGATTGATTGATTCCCCCCCTCATTGTGGGTCATATATTCCTGCTTCTTTGGGTGCCTGATGATTTTTTATTGAATGCTGGACACTGAATTTTGTGTTGTTGTTAAGTGCTGGGTAGTTCTGTATTCTTGAACCTTACAGTGAAGTTGCTTGGAAACGGTTGGATCTTTTTAGGTCCTCCTTCTAAGATACGTTATATGGGACTAGTGACATGCTCAGTCTATGGCTAATTGCTCCCCAGCCCTGGGGAAGACCTTTCTGAGCATTTCATCCCGTGGCCCGTGGAGAGGTGGGGACAGGCACTGCTCCTAGGAGTGTGGGTGCCAAGTACTTGTCCCTCTAACCCTCACAAGTAGTTCTGTCCTCAGTCCAAAGAGTTTCCTCACACCCCGCGTTCACCAGCACTCTGTACAAGACCTTAAAAGGGACCCTCTGCACCTCCCTGAGGTCTTCTCTCCTTCCGGTGCCTCTACTTCAGGCTCTAGTTGCCTCAGTTTCCCTGGACCCTCAGCAGTGCCTCCTTACCTCAGGCATGACCCCCTTCTGGGCTTTCCTGGGTCCACACCTCTTCCAAGGAAACAAGCCTGGACAATCAAAGGTCTCACCTCGCATGCTTCCCATTCTCGGGGATCACTGTCCTCCGCAGCCAGTGTCAAGTGTCCTGAAAGCTATTGCTGTGTGGGTTTTGTCCAGTTTGGGGCGGCTCAGGCAGAAGGGTAAACCCGGCCACTGTTAATCCATCTTAGTTAAAAGCAGAATTCCTGGACGGTTTACACGTAATTTAATTATTGATGTGGCTGGCTTTCCATTTACCACATTGCTAATTGTTTTCTGTTTGTTTGATGTGTTCTTTCTTGTTTGTTTCCTGCCTTCATTTGTCTTAGTTATTTCTTTGTGATTGCATTTTATATCCATTATTAGTTTATTAATTTTACGTTTTTAAAAGGCTATTTTAAGAAGTATTTTAGGTTCCCAGAAAGATTAAGAGGGAGGTACAGAGAGGCCCCAGGTAACCCACACATGCAAAGGCACCCCCATTATCAACATCCCCTACCAGAATGAAACATTGTTGAAATCAACAGACCTTCACTGACACATCATAGTTGCCCGAAGCCTGTAGTTCACATTAGCGTTCCCTCTTGGTGTTGCACATTCTGTGGGTTTAGACAAATGTATAACGGCAGGCATCCACCATTATAGTATTTTCACTGCCTTAAAAACCCTCTGTGCTCTGCCTGTTCATCCTTCCCCTGGCCCAGCCGCTGGCAACTGCTCATCATTTCTCTGTCTGTATAGTTTTGTTTTTTCCAGATGTCATATAGTTGGAATCATATGCATGTTGCCTTTTCGGGTTTGGCTCCTCCCACTTAGTAATACGCATTTAAGTCTCCTCCATGTCTTTTCACAGCTCAATAGCTTGCTTCTGCTTAGTGCTGGGTGATGTTCCGTTGTCTGAATGTGCCCGTTTATTTACCCGTTCACCCACTGAAAAATGTCTCCATGGCTTCCAAGTTTTGGGCAATTATGAATGAAGCTGCTACAAACATCCACTTGCAGATTTTGTGTGGACATAAGTTTTCAATTCCTTTGGGTAAATACCAAGGAGCACAAGTGCCAGATCGTATGGTAAGAGTATGTTTAGTTTTTTTAAGAAATTGGAAACCGTCTTCCAGAGTGTCTGCACCACTGTCATTCCCACCAGTGACAGATGAGTGCTCCTCTTGCTCTGCGTCCTGCCCAGCGCTCGGTTGTTGGGGCTCTGGAGCTGGGCCGTCCTGAGAGGTGTGTAGTGGCATCTCGTTGCTGTGATTTGCATCTCCCTGATGACATCTGGTGTGGAGCATATGCTTCCTTGCCATCTGTAAGCATTCTTTAGTGAGGTGTCTGTGCCTTCAGCCCATTTTCAATTGGGTTGTTGGTGTTGTTGTTGCTGAGTTTTAAGAGTTTTTGTATATTTTGAATAACAGTCCTTTATCAGATGTGTGTTTTGCAAATATTTTCTCTCTGTCTGTGGCTTGTCTTCTAACTCTCTTGATATTGTCTTTTGCAGAGCAGAAGTTTTTAACTTTCATGAAGCCCAACTTCTAATTGTTTCTTTCCTGGATTGTGCTTTTGGTATTGTGTCTAAAAAGATGAACATACCACGGTCACCTAAGTTTCCTCCTACATTATCTTCCATGAGCTGTGAAGCTTCACATTTTATTTTGAAGCCTGTGGTCCATGTTGAGTTAATGTTTGTGGAGGGTGAGAGGTCTGTGTCCAGTTGTCCTTTTTCACATGTGGATGTCCAGTTGTTCCAGCCCCATTTGTTGAATCAACTGTCTTTGCCCCATTGTACTGCTTTTGTTCTCTGCCAGAGACCAGTTGACTGTATTTGTGTGGGTATATTTCTGGACTCTGCAGTATATTTTTAAAAATTTTTAATTGACTTTAGAGAAAGTGGAAGGGGGAGAGAGAGACAGAGAGAAACATTGACTCGTCATTCCACTTATTTTTGCATTCATTGGTTGACTCTTGTATGTGCCCTGACCGGGGATCGAACCCACAACCTTGGTGTATCTGCATGATGCTCTAACCAGCTGAGCTCCCCAGCGAAGCAGCCATGCAGCCTCTTGATATCAGGGCAGGATTCTGTACCTACGAGCTTTCCTGCTCTCCCTAGGGGTAGAGGGTTTGGACTTCTGCCTTGCTTCTAGCAGCCGTGGCTCTTTGCCTATGTCCTGAGAGAGGACTCCCTACCTTCTCCTAAGAAAGATGGGGTTTCACTTCTCTTCTCTCAGAAACCGTGGACCTAGATGCTTCACTGTCTCCCCCAATGGCTTCAGGCTTTTCTTATATAGGAGTCAAGGGCCCAGGGAAGCAAGCAGGCCTTTGTGCCTGTCCCCTCAGCCACCCAGTCCCTCCCTCCCTGCCATGTCACAGAGAAGACACCAACCACTCTCTGCCCTGCCCGGGTCTTTCCTGTGAGCACACGGCAGGGGCTCAGGAAGAAGAGCTTGCAAGTGAGAGCAGACTCTGCTTGTGCAGCAGACCCAGCTACCGCCCGCTGACATGCTGCCCACCCCCGGCCTCTGAGAAGCTGTTAACGTTTCCGTTTACTTCCTGCTCCCTGCTCACAGCCGCGGCGTCCTCCCATGCTCTGCCCAGGGGAGACGGTGTGCGTGTCCCACCTTGCCTTTGTGGGCTGGTCTGTCCTGGGAATTTGGTGCACTTGGCTGCCTGGTGCGCTCGGCTCCCTCCTGGGCTCCATAAAAGTCAGAACTATGTAGCTCATCCAGCTCTTCCTTATGGTTAGGGAGGGAACAACATTCCTTCTAGCTTCCTTCATCCTGAGATGAAGCCTCATTCTCCCACCACTGGGCTCACTCTTTTCTCAAAGACCAGAATGGGAGCGTTTCTCGTTTTCCATGCAGGACACTAAGGCCTCGGAGAGGCCGTGCTCTTCAACGGGCCGTTGACCACGCCAGGACAGCTCTGGCACCGGGACTGTGCGAGGTCTTCACCAGGGTGGACGAGGAATGGGGAGGGGGCAACCCACCGCACTTTGCCATGCGCCAGCCTCATTTGTGAGGCATGTGTGTGTTCGACCACGGCAAACTTTGAAATGAAAGGGCTTTGTTTCCAGAAGTTTCCTTAATGAGAGTGTCACCGCTACCTGGTACTCCCTAGCTGAGTATGAGAGGATTTGGTTTTGAGCCAAGAGTGAAGTTTTACAAAGAGAAAAAAGCCTGTCATGAGAGTGTGTTGATCTTGGGAGATGCGTGCTGGATGGGCGAGCTCGTGCGCCATTTTTCTCGGTCTGGTTGGAGGAGAGGTGGGATGCTCACTGCAAAGGGTGTGAACTCACCCGCGGGTGGTGAGGAAGGAGGCCTGTTTAGCTTGTAGGACCCTCCCATGCAGGCTCTTCGCCTCCACCTGTGTCTCCAGCAGTGCTCCAGGAAAAGAGGGTGATGAGACAGGTAAGCAAGGAACACAGAGGAGGGTGCAGACGTCCCTCAAACCAGGTGGTAGAATTAATCAATTTTTCCACTTGCATCCTTAA
The DNA here is from genome assembly GCA_004027475.1 of Anoura caudifer. Classification (NCBI taxonomy): domain Eukaryota; kingdom Metazoa; phylum Chordata; class Mammalia; order Chiroptera; family Phyllostomidae; genus Anoura; species Anoura caudifer. The sequence continues at coordinate 507,865 of PVKU01000286.1, read as the reverse complement.
TAGGATCATTCAGCTGAGGTTGTAATTTTGTTTCCTTTTGGTCAAGGGGACGATTTATAAATCCTGGGCAGGTATACAAGTAAGTGCAGAAATAATGAAGAAAAAAAATAGATGTGGAATTCTTTCCAGAGGCTTGTACTGTATGGGATTCGTAACAAGTCTCAAAATCATCCTGCTGATTTTCATATGCTTTGTCTGCTCTCCTGTACTGCGATGTTTGAAATGGGTAAGAGAATCTGAAATACCACATTTACAAGATTGATTTATTAATTTGCAAAAGCAGCATAATTGCTGAGAATAATTTGGCTTGTTAAGTCTGCCACGACAGGGGTTTCATTGCCTGGAAGAATCCAATATATTAAATTTTTAATTGTACTTTCGAATGTCTCAGGAAATATGATTAATGGAAAAAAATCAGTGGGGTAAGTGTTTAAGGATTTAATCTGTTAAAATTAAGTCAGCTTAACATTGATCAAGGAGCCAAGAGAAGCAAATTTTAAAATTCTTTTTAATTGCTAGACTAGTTAATAGAACAAGACAGTTTGCAAGCTGGGCTTGAAGGTTTAAGATAAACTGTGCTTTAAAAATGAGAACTTTAATAGGCTGCATATTAGCAGTAAAAATCACACTGAACTGTAACCAGTGTTTCCCAGGCACGGAATGGTACTTTCCTCACATGGAAAAAAAGAAGAGAAAAAAGCATAGGGCCACACCTCATCAGCCCTCGGCAGGGTTACTTCAGGTGCTGTCCAACTGGGTTTTTATTGCTCTTTTTAATTTCTGCCAGACTAATGAGTAAAAAATGATATTTTGTTATGGCTTTAATTTCCATTGCTATGACTACAGTGAGGTTGAACGTCTTTTCATCACTAATTGGACATTTGCGGTGGTCTCAGAATTGCTGCCGAAGCCTCGGAGCAGAAAACGGGAGGCTGGCGAACACTATCATGTCGTAAAGAGAAGCACCTGGCCCAGCCCTGTGGGCCGAGCTCAGGGTGGCCACGCGGGCTGGAGGGGTCTGGCCCACCGCTGTGGGCCGTAGAGAGAGGGCGGAGAGTGGGGAGGAAGGAAGGAGACCCTAACAGAAATGGCAGAGTGGAGAATGTTAGTTTCTCCTCCTCTCCCCCATGTGGGGGTCCCTCTTACCCTTAAGCCAAATATAAGGAGCCCTAAGAAAGCTGCTCTTAAAAAATGGGGAAGTATTTTACTTGCAGAAAAAGAATGACTGGCATTTTTCCACCTGGCCAACTCTTTACCTGTCGGTGGCGGGGGGGGGGGTGGAGAGAAAAGGAAAGTTGTAGGATCCCCCACCCCCGCCACAGAGGACACAGCAAGGATTCCACTGAAAAGGCGGCTGTAACTGCGACCTGGTCTTTGGGGACCCTTCTGGCGGTGGTGCCCAAGGAGAGGAAGGAGTTGCAGTGTTGGCAGGGATGCTTGGCCCAGGTTACCAGCAGGACCTGCAGCCAGGTGGCTGCCGCACGATGCACGGCCATCTGGAACCCCGGGAAAGCCTTTCCACAGCCCAACAAAGCCTTCGACCCCCGAGGCGAGGGCTGAAGCCCCACAGCAGGCAGGTAACCCAGCCCCACTGCCGTGCTGGCGGCGGGGGCGGGGGAAAGAAACTGTAGAAGGCGCGGCGGCGGCGGCGAAGGGGCACGAGGAGACTGGACGACGGCTCGGGCAGCAGTTACAGCCGCGCACACCCGGGTGCATTTCGCCGAGTCTTGCACGTTGAGTCCAACCTCACACCGAAGGCGCTGAGCGGTTGGGACTCGGCGCCAGGCAAGCATCCGAATGGCGCAAAGGGCGGCCGGCTGTAAGACACCTCTCAGGTCCGGCTTGCCATCTCTTCAGGCCACCCTCCTCGCTGCCACGGCGGCGGCCACCAGCTGGGCACAGGCTCTTGCGCCTGCGACGCTGCAAATCTCTAGCTTTCTTCCCTCGGGCTCCCGTGGCACCGCCGCCTGATACGCCCGCCTGAGTCCGCGCGGCCATTCTCACACGCGTGTGCGGACCTGGAGACGCGGAGGAAGTCAGCCCCCCGCGGGGCAGTCCAGCCGAGGCCTCCGGGGAGCGGGGACGAGAGGGCGCTAGCGATGCAAGCGGTTTATTTGGGCATGGCTTCTGTGGGAGAGCAAACGTGGGCGGCGGGGCAGGACGGGCGGGGAAGCCCCCAGACCGCAGTGCAGATGAGAGACCCGGGAGAGGAGGCAGGAGGGAGCTTGGGCAGGGAGAGGCGGCGCAGACCTGACCGAGCCGTGACCCCGCAGGGAGCTCTGGCACCAGCGTCGCCCGTCGGAGGAGTCCCGCCTCGGGCACAAAGGGCAAGGTCCTGAGACCTCCGCCACAGTCGCTCAGTAACTGGGCGCTGCTGCCCCAGGGAGCGTAACTGGTTCACCAGCCGGGGCAGATCCGAGGGCTCTGCAAACAGAGGCTTTCGGCCAAGCGCACGCCTTGCAGCCAAACGACAAATTCTTTCTTGAAGGGAGATCCCAAGAGCGCACCCTCCTGGCTGCCACATTCACCAATGGGATTAAATTACATTTCATCCCGTGGGTATAAAGCTCTCCTGTTCGTAGCAATAATCCACTCCATCATGCACTGTTGGCTTGATTTCCCCTCCTTCCTTTTACTCTCTCCCCAGTCCCTCACTCGGGCTCCTAGAGATCACTTCTCAGATTATCTGCCTGCAAACCCTCGTCTCCAACTCCGCCCCGTGGGAACGCAGCTAACGCAGCTAATTTGCGGCGTTTCTTAGTTCAACAGCGCCCTCTTCTGTTGGTACAATGAAGTTCAGCTTCTTGAACGAATGGGGTGTGTGTGCGTGTGGGTGGTGTCATCTGTGATATGAAGACACTTCTGACTTTCATTTTGTAACACTTTTCCTGGGGTCGCTGAAATTCAGATGTGTCTACTTCCTTTCCTTTTATTACCAAGCCTCTAGGGGATGCCTCCTTGTTACAAGTCCCGCCGCCCCCAAAGTGCTCACACTTTCTCTGATCCTCTTGGTCTCAAGCTTACTGTCCGTATGTTCCCACTCGGGTCGGCAGGCTCTCCTTCGGTGCGGCGCCCTGGTGGAGGTTACCTTCAGCTACTGCTTGGACCTTGTCGCACCTCTCTTCCACGGAGTCCCTGCTGTGTTCTCTGCCCCGGGGTGGGCTCTGGAGCTGCTGCTGCTCTGCTCCGTGTAGAGGTCTGCTCCCTACTTCTATGTAAATTGCCTTCCCGTGCAAATGGAGGTTGAGAGTAACGTATCCATTCCCCTCGTTGTTCTGTACTGTTTTGGGGGGACTGCCTATAGAGTTCCCCCTCTGGGTGGTGGCCAGTACCCTACGCGAATCAAAAGTCCCGATTTGACTTCAATTCCGTTTTCCTATTTCTTGAGTCAGTGTTGAAGTTATAATTAAAAAATTATCACTTTAACCTGCGTTTTCAAGTTTACTGGCATAATGTTTAATTAAAATATTTACTTATTATATTTTAAATCTTCGCTATAGTTTTTTCTCCTTTCATCCTTATCTTTTGTGTGATCATTGTATCATAGGTATTTTTAGGTATTTGTTTTTTCACTAAAACAACTTTTGGGTATATTGATATGTAACTGTATTTTTCATTTCATTAACTGCTTCTCTTTGCTTCATTATTTCAGTCCTTGTATTTTCTTTGGGTTTAGTCTATTATTCCTTCTCTAATTTCTCAACTGGATAGTTAATGCATTAATTTTCAATCTTTCTTCTTTTCTTTTCTTTAAACTATTTATTTATTTATTTATTTATTTATTTATTTATTTATTTATTTGAGATAGAGAGAGAGAAGGATTTTTGTTCCTTCTCTCTGTTATTTATGCATTCATTGGTTGATTCTCGTATGTGTCCTGACCAAGAATTGAACCTGCAACCTTGACTTATTGGGATAATACTCGAACCAACTGAACTATCCAGCTAGGGCCATCTCTCTCCTTTTCTAATATAGAAAATTTTGGCTGCATCTCAGGTGTTTTTACAGGTACCTTTTCATCATTATTCACCTTTGTCTTAGCTCAGGCCCCTCACCAAGCTGAGCCTGAAGCAGAGTTAGGATACTAACACATTTGGAAGGTCCAGCGCAGGGCAGTGAAGGCAGGAGGGAAGCGAGGCAGGCACAGGCAGAGAAATGTGACCCAGTGCCTACCTGCGCCACTCACTCTTCCAAAGGGCAGCTGGCTGCTTAGCAGCTGTGTGCACTCAGCACATTGAACGTCTCCAGAAAGCCTGCAAGGAGGAACCCCACCTCAGAGAAGTCCACAGGAGAGAGAAAGGAGGAGCTGTCCTCCCAGCTCCTTTCATCTCGCTTCCTACCAGTCAAGATTCATACCATGGATGCTCATCAGCCCAGTTTCCAGGGTGTTTCATCCGGTCCTGCTTTGTTGCTCAGGAAGTCAGATCCCACACCCCAGAGCGAGGTGTTCATGGAACATGACAGCAGCCCAATCCAGGCAGGCCTGCTAAGGGCCACACCCTCCAGGAGTGGCCCTCAGGGTCACCTCACCAGGTAGAGCCACAGCCAGCTCAGGTACTTGCTGAGGGCAAAGGAAATATGGAATGGGTAGTGGAAGAACATATATTAGAACTGTTTTTCCTTCCTTCTTTTACTCTTTTATCATGTAACATAAGATGCATTGATGTTATACCATAGCATTTAAGTATTGTTACTTTTACATCATCTATTTGAGTTACAGGATATCAGGAGAAAGAGGAAATATCATTCAAGGACTTTGCCTCCTTTTCTGGGGGAGGGTCAGTGCATACACAGCTGTACACAGATGGTTGTGTCATGTCAGGTGGAGTCCCGACCTTCTTACTGTCGTCACTTGGGGATTGTGGGGTTTAAGGTGATGCCCTGGGTGCCCCGCTGACAAAGAGTGGACTTGTGATGGTTCACTTTACGCATCAACCTGACTGGTCCATGGGGAGCCAGATATTTCATCCGAGGTTATTCTAGGTGCTTTTGTGAGGGCATTTTTGGATGAATTTAACATTTAAATTGGTAGACTGAGGCAAGCGGATCACCCTCCCTGCTGTGGGTGGGCCTCGTCCAATCAGTTGAAGACCTGCATAGAACAAACAAGGCCAACTCTTCCCCCAGTAATGGGAGGTTGGGGATGAGGCACAGAGATTAAGGATTCAGAGGTGACTGTGATAAATGTGCGGGTCTGTTTCTAGAGACATAAAGCAACCAGTCCAAAATGGCCAGCTGAAACTCGGGATGTTCTGCTGAGGCCACAGATTTGGGAGCGGTCAGCAGGGTTTCTGTGTACGTAACCATCCATGGCAGCAAGACTCTTAGAAGACACAGTGTTTTGTGAGACTTGTTCTCAGTGTGGTCTGGTGCTGCCTACTGGTTAGAAACAAACATTCTTGGATTCCCCCGCTCCGGACTAATAAAATTAAAACTTCAAAGTCTGAAGCCCAGGACTCCTCGTTTTACACAAGCAACCCAAGTGATTTCAATGTACGCCAAATTCTGAGAATTTAATGAACATACGCTTCTGAGGAGAGAACATACGCTTCACAGGGTGACAGGCGGCTCTTCAGTCACTAGGTGGCGCCAACACACAGTAAATCTCCAGCTTTGCCCATTCCTCAGCCAGGAGAGAGAAGGACCTGGAAAAGGCCCCTCTGGATTCTTTAGAAGAAATTCTGGAAGAGGATTTCTGCCCACCTTTCCCCTTAGTGAAGGAAACACAAAGATTAAGTTATCAATCACCCTACAAAGGTCAGCCCAGAAGAGGCTAAAGGTATAGGTAGGGAGCAGGTGGGTGGCATTTTCTGCTGACTGGCTCCATGGACACGCTTGTCCCTCCGGCAGCTCTGGGAAGCACCGGTGGGGGGTCTCCCAGGGCCCCACGGAGGCCGAGCTGTGAAGAGCGGGCCCTGCGCCCTCCCCACCAGCCCTCCCAGTCAGGGTGCCTGCGTGCCCCAGCGGAACTGTACGTTTCAGGGTCACACACAGGTCTGGTGGCCCTCAGAACCAGGCGCATCCTGCACCCTTGTCTTCCTCTGCCTTTCCTAGCAGAGCAAAGCATCCTGGCTCCAAGCACTCGGACTCCTGCTCACACCGTCCTGCGGGAGTCACTGAGCCATTCCCGCAGCGTAGGTCTTATGCTCCTGCTGGGGATCCTAATTCACCGCTGCTCAAAGCCTCAGGCCACCGCCTGGCGTCAGGAACCCCGCCTCCTGGGCCCGTGGGTGCGGGTGACTCCTGGAGCTTCTTTTGCCAGAGTGGCATTGATGGAGGGGGGCTGGGAAGTGAAGAAGAGACTTGGGCTGGGGGGCGGGCAGCGGGTGCCTGGAGAGGGAAGGCAGGAGTAGTATGAGGAGCCGAGGAGAGGGATAAACTGCGAGGGGTCAGTCAGGACCCGGAGGGAGAGAGAAGGCACCTCCATACAGCAACGGGAGAGCTTCCTAATCACACAAGCGGACAGGCCGGGTTGCAGAAAACCAGCGGGAGATGATGACTTCAGTCCTGCTGGCTGTCCCTGGGCCAAAGGTCAGGGGAGGGGCAGTTACTGGAATCCAGTGAGAAAGCAAGAGCTGGGGGAGAAACCAGGGTGGGGACCAGGGGAGTGAGGACCCCCACGTGGCCATCCTCAAAGCCATCTCTGCTTCCCTGGATCTGTGTTGGGGCCTCCCTTTGGCTGCCCAGTGGGAAGCCAGAGGCCAGGGGAGCCCTTTGGTGCTGTGTCAAATTCAGCGGGAGGCAGAGAGCAGGGTGCAGACAGCAGACTGGGGATCCTGGGGGAACAAGAAGAAGCTGGGACACTGCTGTTCGGCCCTCAACGGTTTCCTCCCGATGGATGGGGTGGGACAGGCCCAGGAATTTTGGAGCCACAGGGGCCTGCACACAGCCCAAAACCTCACTCCTCTGCAGACACGTGGACAGGCTCCTTACTGCCCGGCACGGGACAGGGGGAGTGACAGCACATGTCCTCCAGGTCGTGTGCAGGTCGGGAGAGACAGCATGTCCCTCGGGCATCAGCCTGGCCTTGGCCAGGGGAGATGGGGACCCAGGGAAAGGGCCCCTCCTTCCATGTCCTTACTCTGACTAAGAATCCAGAGGGTCTGCCAGGGACTTCTGTCCCCACGGCCAGGCCCAGTGGTTTGAGCTGGACCAAGGTGGCCAGCACAGAGCTTCTCCCGCTGCCTTCTCTGCACCAGAGACAGCTGCAGACACCCACAGGCTGCAGATCAGCTCCAGGCCTGGTCGGACTGGGCCGTGGGCCCATGCAGCTGCCCCAAACCCATCTCTCTAACACCTGGTCCAAGGGGCTCCAGTTTCACTTTTCAGAGATGGGGAGCCTTGATCCACACGTGATTGTCTTCATGGTTGTTCTCTTTCCTTCCCACCCCAGCCCCCTTGCCCATCCCTTTTCCCATTGTCTTCTCAAGGCCCCTGTGAGCCCCCACAAGCCCGAGCAGGTTGGGCAGTATGCCTGGGGCCCTGGGCTGACCATGGGGACCTGCAATGAGGAGCCTTGGCTGGGATCTCGGGGTCAAAGACACGACCACCAAGTGAATGGACACTGGACTGACCCCAGGGCTGGGTGGGGCTGTTGAAGGAAGGACTGGGGACTCTGGTCCTCCTCACACCCGTGTTGGGAGGAAGCTGTATCCCCACATGGCCCAGCACCAGCCTCCCCTTGCTACAATCAACTCACTTCCTGTGATGCTCACAGCCCGTCCCCTCACCCCCCACTTCCTCCGCCACACACCAAGGGAACCCACGCCTCCATGGCCGGGCCTGCAGGAGACCACCCCAGCGAGCAAGCGGGGAGGGGCAGGCCAGGAGGACCTGAGATGGGGCCCTGATATTATCTCCCAATGTGGTCCTTCAGTGAGTGCTTTTTTTTGTTAAAAGCATTCATGTAAAATTTATAAATTGCCCTTTTTATGATCCCACTTTGGCATTTATCCTTTTCTCAAAAATACAGCAGAAGCTTTGAGAACACAGGTAGATGGGGCCCTTCTCAAACTGTGAAGGGGCCCTGCTCCGGAGGGTCACCGACATGAAGCAGGTACTTGACACAGGTGAGTCCCACCTTGCAGCCCCTCCTCCGCCCTTCCCCAAGGGAAGCCCTTGAGTTGGGAGAAACGCTAGAAGTAGATCCTGGCCTGGCCCTGAAGCGGAGTTTGCAGGGCCTGGGGCTGGGCCGCCTTCCCTGCTTCCTCCAGGTGGGTGGGCCAGCCCTTCCAGAACGTCCAGGGCCCGGGCTGCGGTCCACCCCAGAGGGGCCACCCTCACAGCCCAGCTTCTCTGGCCTCAGGAGCAGCTGCCAAAACCCACGCACAGGAGCACGCAGGGGCCACTGCAGAGTCTTCAGACACCTGCTCCCAGGCCAGGTGCGGTCACCTGGGGCACCAGAGCCTCAGAGTCTCTGAAACACACAGCCAGCCCGGCAAAGATCACACACCGTGGCCCTGACCCCCAGAGGTGCAAGGTCAGTGTTCAGAGGACAGTTAGGTCAGCAGCTTCTTAACTTGCTAATTGCACAGGCCTGGCTGGGAGTGCTGGGGGAGGAAGCGATGAGGAGAACCATATAAAGCTGCTGTCTACTTCTTGCCAGGAACTGCACCAGGGGTTTTACAGACACCCCAGCCACCCCAGGCGGTGGAGATTGGCTTTCTCACTCCGTAGGTGAGGACATCGAGGGCTCCTAAGAGTTTAGGGAACTCCCTGGCTCGCCCATGAGTAAGGGATTCCAGAGCAGATCTCTCTCCAGAGCTTTTAACACCAGTTTCAGGTCCCCATTCCTGAAAGGGAGGGGACAGGGAGGGAGGGAGGGAGAGAAAGATGAAAGAGAAAGAGGAGGGGCGGGGGAAGGCAGGGTCTAGCAGCGGACTTCCCAAAATGGGACCGGTGTGGCTAATAGGGAGCATTACCCAATACCTAAACCTGACCTCCCTCCCTGGGTTTGAAAATCTAATCTCTCTTGAAACCTCAATTCAGACACTATCTCTTTTTGGCTGTAAGTTGTCTCTTCATTCATCTAATCATTCATTCATTCATGCATGCATGCATGCATTCATTCATCTTCTATGTGGTACCCCACGCTGTGCTTTGGGAACCTTGGAGGCAGAGTTCTATCTAGAGAAGGAGCTGGGAAGGAAGGCTCCCTGAGGAGGAGGTATTTGAACTGGTCTGGCTAGGTTCTGGGGTTGGGTGGGGATAATTCTGATGGAGAAGTGAAGACCAGGGTTGCAGGGGGAGGGGACAGCCTGCTAGAAAGCCACATACCTGCAAACTTAAGGAAATCTCTTTTTCCTCAAGGCCCCCCAGATTTGCCAAGCTCCCTGGCTTCCCAGAAAGTGACCTCCTTTCCCACATGCAACAATGGGACCCTAGAAGCCAGGAACCCGACCCCTATTCCCGTCAGGGGCTTTGTAGGCCTCGGTCCTATAAATGAAGGCAATCATTGTTCCTTACAAGTGGCGGTCATACCTAATTCAGCGAGGATCGTTCTCGGACGTGACACTCCAGAGAAAGTCTTGGTCGCCCAATACTTTGTTCAGTTACATCCTGGTAAGAACCTACGCAAACAGCTTTATCACGACAGAAAGGAAGAAAACTCAGAATTCAGAATTTCTGATTTGGGGTTCAGGAGTAATCAGATACCGCTTTAAATGTTTTATTTTCACTTACAAAAGTAGAGTTTACAAAGTTGATTTGGATTATAGGACACTTAGGAAGAAAAAGTACTGTTTTCTACGTATGGAAGACAGATGATTAAAATGATGTCAACAATATTCAAAATAAGCCCAAAAATCCCCCTCATCAGTTCATTCAGCCACATCCTTGTAGGGAGGCCCTGGGTCTGCCTAAATAGCTCGCTGAATCACTGCCCAAAGAAAGCACAGATTCTTAGATTATCACCAGTGAAAATATCCACCTCGCCAAGGCACTTAAGGTCCTACTTCCCTTTCAGAGTTTCCCATCTCTTTTGACTCCAAGGGTCCTTTTAAAATGTCAAGCAAGTTAGTGGAGCCTCATGAGAGTATCCGAAACTTTAATGAACATTCTGATCATTGGGAAAATGTTATGTCATAGACCAAAGCTCCATGGATTGAGTAACTGTTTTAAATGAAGGTAAAATTAGTTCATCGCTGCACTGTAGATCAGTGATTTTCAACCTCTGTGCCACAAGCATTTTTAAAACGTGCAATACATGACTATCTAGTCAGGAGCATTGACTTCTTCCCTTGGATTGTCAAATAAAAAAAATGACAAGAAGAGCTGTCTGGTGTAAATGAAACAAAATTATACCTATTTTTGTCATATTAGCAAAAAACATCACATTTTTGGTGTGCCACAGAAGTCCGGTAACTATGTGTGCCGTTGAATAACAAAGGCTGGAAACTGCTGCTGTCGCTTGTCACACCTGTTGTCCCCAAAGAATCAGCCTCCTGGTTTAGTTTCCTGCCATGCTGACCCTGGACTTGGAAGGGGTGTCCTGCTTGGCCAAGGGGAAATCAATAAACTTGACATAGGCCTCTGCCAAGTAAGCACGCACCCACAAGGGTTTGCCTCCTTGGGACCCAGCTGCCATCACGGGAAGAGGCTGGCCCACCTCCTTGAGGATGAGAGACTGTGGGGGAGAGACAGGCCCAGCTGTCCCTGCCTGTCTGCCACATAAATGCAGCCACATGAGTGATCCCGGGCAAAACCAACAGGGCCAACCGGCCCACAAACAGTTTTATGAGAAATGACAGCTCATTGTTGAATCCGTAAAGTTTTTGGAGTAGCTTGTTGTGCAGCAAAACACAATGCTATTGACATAATTTGAAATATATTAGTATATAAATGAATGATATGGAGTACCCATTCATTTATTTGTTCATTTAACTTTTTTTTTTTTAATTGACGAGAGGGAGAGAGGAAGAGAGATCAATTTGTCGTTCCACTTATCGATGCATTCATTGGTTGATTCCCGTATGTGCCCTGACTGGGGATTGAACCTGCAACCTTGGCTCATTGGGAAAACACTTCAACCAACTGAGCTACCCAGCCAGGTTTATTTGTTCATTTAATAAATATTTACCAGGGCGTGTACTAAATACACATTGTCTAGACTCCCCTCAGGGTTGGTTCTGCATAAGGATACATGAACCCTTTGGGATAACCCTGCAGCCCCAGAAAGGCTGAAACTTACGGTAGGAAAGGAAGTCCCAAATTAGGACAATATTCTATATAGAGTATTTTCCAATTTCGAAGTAAACTGAACTCCCTACCCCCACGCTCGGTCTGTAGTGCAAGCCAACCCTTTAACTCTGGTGGTTCGACCACTGTCTGAAAATGAAGACTGACCTGCGGTTTGGGATCCACCTGAGCTGATCACTTTTCTTTTCTTGATTTCACGATCATTTGCTGTGCCATGTGCTCTGGTCGAACAGTTTGTCTTTTAACGGGGACTGGTCATGTGTTAATGCAGCCCTTCGCAATGTATGAAGTGCTCTTCATCCGACAAAGCGCTTTCATGTTTGTTACATCTCATTAAACCTTGAAACAGTCCAGGGAGGCTGTTTGCTCCAGGCCCCTTGGAGCAGTGACAAGGGTCAGGGCGAATCTGTCCCCATGGCTGGACCAGCGGTTTTGAACACAGACTTTCCAGCGGCCAGGCATGTTCATTAACTTGTATTAAAGATGACACTCTCGTATATGACACCTTCACAATACAATTCAAAAGGCGACACTACTTTATCCATGGCATTAACACCTTTGCAGCAAGAATTTTAGGTCATCTCTGTTTTGTTTTCCGAAAGCTTTAATTAAGACAGAAACACTTGAATATGTCACATCCTGCACAACAGCCACGGAAAGTCTGGATTTTTCTCTTCCAGAGGCCCCGGTTCCCCCAGGGATGTCGAAGAAGAATGCGACTCTGATTTGCAGATGTGACTTTTCGGATGTGCCTCGGCACGCATCTGCACACCGTCTGGTGGCAGCCCCGCTGGAGTGGGTCCAAATGGAAGTGTTCATTCAGGTAAAGGGTGTTCACAGAAGGAACTGAACTGATTAGGGGTTTGTCAGCTGCACTGGTGATACTGTTTGATCAGCTGCTGAAATCAGCGCTCAGCAACCAAGATAGGCTTTCGAAATTTCGGAGCTGGTTCGCCTTCTTGCTCGAGGTGGGGATTCCTCCCCCGGATACCCTGGTTGCAAACGATGTGTGGGGACTCTCAGAGTTTACTCTGCTTGGTGGGAGTGCTCTGAAGCGTTCATGTGTTTTTTCCATAAATATTAAAATATCTTTGCATCCCCATCCCCTTTCTAACCCAAGAAACAAAGGACTATCCCTGGATGTGCGGGGGGAGGGGTAGAAAAGTGAGTAGGGCCCCAGGTGCTGGTTAAGTGAATATTTTGATTATCCAGCTTCTGACTCAGGAAAATGCACGAAGCCTAAGCAAGTGGCAACATTTCCACGTCTTCCCCTGGTTCCTGGAATGAAAGAGAATATCCCCCAGCCGTCTGACCCTGGGACCCCCAGCAGGGCAGGAGCGGCCCATTAACTCAGCTCCTCTTCTGTGAGAAGTTTTGATAATTGTGTCAGGAGCTGAGCTGAACTTTTCCTAGCTATTAGCTAAGTTTCCACTCTGTAAATTAACAGTGATGATGATAATCAGTTACAAGTATTAAAATCAATAAAAAATATTTTCAGGGAGAGTATTCCGTCAACATTTTAAAAAAGGATTTCCAAGCACCTTATAAACAATTTCCTAATTCAAAGATGGCAATCACAGCAGACATTTATTAAGCACTTACTAGGCGTTAGGTGTTTTGTTAATTGACTTATATAGAGTCTCTTGTTCAATAACTGTGTGGAACCTGGGAGGTTCTCTTATTGATCTCAATTGTTTACATGAGGAAACCGAGCTCCAGGGCATTAAAAACTTTGCCCAGGGTCATAGATCTTGTAAATGATGGTTGAACTGGGATTCGAACTGAACTACACTGATCTTAGACCCCCAGATCCTTAAACTGTCAGTGTTTTCATTATAAAACGACTCAATTATTGCTACTCATTCATTCATTCACTCCTTCACTCATGCATCCAACAGAAGCTTATTGTGCGCTGGGGAGTCACAGTGCACACGCGGTGCCTCCTTTGAAAGAGTTCACAGCTTGCTGTTCCTTGTCTTCCTCCCAGCCTTTCAGCTCCTGTGTCTTCACTCCTGCCGTCCCCTTGCCAGGCAGGCGTCACACACTCCCCACACCTGCTGGTTTTCAGGAACTGGCTCGGATGTCAGCTGAGCATGCTTCTCCCATCACCTCCCAGGTGGAAGCCACTGCTCAGCACCAAGGAGCAAAGAGCACAGGAAAATGAGAGGAGAAAGCCAGCTGTGTCCCACCCACAGACAACTCGCTGATCACAAGGTGGAGACTGGACCTTAAGGACATGGAGGTCTGGCCGGTCACCACCCTGGGTTGAACTCAGTGTTAAAGGAGACAGAGGAGTGTTGGGGGGGGGGGGGCGGTCAGGCAGGCTGGGGGCAGTGGCAGGGGAGTGGGCTGCACTAGATTGTTTAAAACATAAGAGACATAACCACATGTATCTTGGACTGGAGCCCCATGCCAAATAAAGTTATGAAATATATTTTGGGAATAAATTTGGATATGAACTAAGTATTAGATGATTTTAGGGAACTGTTAATTTGGTTAGAGTAGAATGGTAATATAGTTTTGTAAAAGAATGACTTCTTTTGGAAATACCTACTGAACTATTTTGGAATGAAGGGTCATCAAAGCCACAGTTGTTGAGCAAATATAGACAGCAGGTCCTCAAATAACACTTGCTCAAGGTCACTCATTCTAACGTGGGTGAGATGCCACAGAGACGTAACTCTTACTCACGTCAGTGAGTCTGTGGCTACACATGATTAACCAATAGCTTCTTAAAGTTGCAGAACCTATCAATGATGTTAAGTGAGAACTTTGTGGGGTGTGTGTATATCTATATAAGACATACACATATAATACGGAAAATGCTAACTGGTAAGTTGTTCGCTACACTTTTCTTTTAACCCTTCTGTGTGCTTACATTTTTTCATAATAAACATATTTAAGTAAAAGAATAGAGTGAAGAAGTGACACCAGACTCCTTGGCCAGGACTGGGACGGACCGGACCCACCACTGGGAACCCCATCACCAGGCCGGGCAAAAGCGGGCTGGGCCCTGGGTGCTGGCCCCTCACCAGAGGTAGTGCTGCTGGCGGGAGGGGAAATGACAGCAACACCTTTACGCTGTCTTTGAGAAATTCCTTTAGCATCTGGTGATGACAGTCCACTCTGTCCCAAGTATATTCGCATGTGCTCACTTATTTAATTCTCATAATAATTCTGTGAGACCATTTTTGCTCTTTTTAAAATCTATTTTAGTATTATTTTGTAAATCTTCACCTGAGGATATGTTTACTGGTTTTAGAGAAAGGGGGAGGGAGAAAGAGAGAGAATGAGAAACATCCATGTGAGAGAGAAACATCAGTCACCTGTCTCCTGTACACACCCCGACCAGGGATCGAACCCACAACCCAGCCAGCCATGTGCCCTGACCGGGAATGGAACCTGCAAGCTTTTGGCCTATGGGATGACCTCCAACCAACAGATCCACCCTGCCAGGGCCATTTTTGCTCTTATTCCCACTTTATAGGTGAGGAAACTGTAGCCCCCAATTCAGCAGTTTTCTTTTGATCCCAGAATTAGCATGTGGCAGAGTGAGAATGTGAGCTTGGCTGTGCAGATTCCAAGTCTACGTCATTCTAAGGCCCTGCAGTGTACTTTCCTAGCCAATAAAAGCCAAAGCCTGCAGGACAGAGCCAAGACACCATGGAGCTGGTGCTGGGTGGATCTGGGTGGAAGGCAGAGGGCCCCTATCTGGGTTATTCCTGGTATCCTTCGGGAATAGTACTTTGCAAAAACAGACATTGGACGTAGCTGGAGAACCACAGTGTTTCCTGGTTTCAACGCAACACCACCTGAAATTGCGAGCTTGTGACGGCAGAGATAGCATACCTGCCGAGCCCCTAGCTAGCCGTCAGGCCAGCATGCACCACACAGGCCCTTCTCTGATTGCACAGGGTAGGGAGGGGGAGGGGGTGCTTTGGTGACTTCCAAAAGCAGCAAGGAAATCAATCCATCTGCTGTTGGGAGTCGGGTTCTCGGAAAGAGGGATTTCTGAATCAGAGCAGGCGGTAGACGGGAGACCACACCAAGGAGGAAACAGAAGCTCAGGCGGACGCTGAGTTGCAGCTTTGGGAAATGCTGATGGATCAGCCAATTGCAGGACTGACCATGCAGAGCTCCTGAGCTCCTCGCTGGAGGAAAGAGGAGGAGGGAGGCTGGAAGGTGAACAGGAGCAGGCAGGGAGGAAGGAAGGGTCAGGAGCCTTGAACATCTGGGGAGGCTTAATGGAGAGGAAGTGTAGACCTCCCACACGGTAGCACTTTTACGAGCTCTGATTGTACACCAGGGTACAGAAAAAATAACAGAAACTAGCACGCTGGTAAATAATAACCCTCCTTAATGCAGAAAACCTGCTGCTTTCTCCAGTGTTTTCCCTTCACTAACATGTTTAAAAAGTGAATGATGACGGTGTATCAGTGTGACAGGAAGGGAGCTGGGTGTGTGTCTAAACGCTGACAGCTCCTGAGAGGCCCATGACAAAGAAGACACCCGGAGCCACTAAGGGGGGGTGATGACCCCAAGAGATTCCTCTGAGAAGCCAACAAAAAAAATATAACTCAAGTGTTTAAGTCTCAGAACCATTGCGTGAGTTGGGAGGGCAGGGTGGGGCTGCAGGGTGAGGGATGAGGGCAGGTGGGAGCAGGGCCTCAGCTCACTCATTCATTCTCTTGCTCACTCATTTATTCATTCACTTAGCCACTCATTCATTCACTCACTCACTTATTCATGCATTCATTCACATATTAATTCACTTATTACCTCAATAGTTCATTCATTCAGTATAATATCAAAAATGTGTGCCCAGAAGTCAGGCGCATCTGGGTTCTAGTCCCAGCCCGACCACATGAGAGCTCTGTGAACCCTGGCAAGTCACTTAGTCCCTTCAGGCTTCACTTCCCTCGTCTCATACAAGGTGGTCTCTGCATCACAAGAGTGTCATGAGGAATAAAACGCCAAGCCCAGTAACACGATAACACCACCACAGGGCTGGCACATTATGGGCGGCCCACCGACAGGTGCTACTTATCAGTACTGAGTCTGTCAGTAACTAACAGTGAGCTCTGGGCCAGCTGCCGAGGCCACAGAGATGGTGGCTTTGGGGCCTAATTGTACCCGGACTTGTGGAACGAGACACAAGCTAAACGTTCCTTCTAGGCCTATGTTCTTCTTCCCTTCTACGTCCTTTCTTCCCACTTTCCCTCAGACAGAAAACCTAGTTAAATGGGTGGACCAGGGAGAAGAGGCTCTGTGGTCCAAAAGGAGATGAGAAAACGAGAACATTCTAGAACCCTCTCTGTGCCGGGCACACAGGGAGCACTTGGTAGCTGAGTATGTAATGTGCCTCCAGGGAACCAAATTCTCAGAAGGAGAATGGGGAGGTTTGTCCAATGGTTTTGGTGTTTTGATTAAAATGGGGTCACTCATTTGCAATTCACTCATTTGTATTCACTCACTTGTAATGGAGGGCCTGGCCCAGCACCAAGTTTTGTTTGGCCTGCTCAGTATTTTAAAATTGGAAAATTTCATATAAAAACTTGGATTTCCAGCTTCTCCTGATAAACGAGAAGATCTGGCAATCGTGGGCCTGCACTCAGGGGGGGTGGAGGGGGCGGTGGAGGCTGCCCCATCCCAGGGAACTTAACCCTTCGCACCCACACAGCGTCACCAAGCAGAGGATGCGCAGAAGCCGCATCCAAGGCACTATTTTTTTCATACACTTCCCGCGTGGGCCACGATGACGCCTGGTTGTCTCGGTCAGCCCGGAGGGGGCCCTAGGTGAGGTGAGGGAGCTGAGAGCCTCCCGGCACAGCCCTTTCCCAGACCCGTGGCCCGCCCCCACCCCCCACCCCGCTGAGCCCCTCCTGGTGCCTCTGTGCTTGGGCCGCGGGTCCTGATGACGGCTCTTTCCCTTCCCACCCTGATCCGCGGGCCCTGCGTCAACACTGCTGACACCATCCTTCCTTTGAGATGATTCCCGCTCTAGGCAGCAAAAAAAATGATTAAATGACAATGATTGTGACATGCGATACAAGGACAATTTCCCTCTGGTTAGCCAACCTCGGGATGGAACATAACTGCACATTCTTCGCATAGCTGCTGCGTGACTGAGAGCGAGCCCGTAGCGAGGGCCTTGCTGGTTCAGGGAGCAGGCTTCGCCAATGCCAAGGGAGGACCGGGCGCGGCTCGGGCGTCTGAGTGCAGCGGCTTTCAGGCTCGCTTTGTCCTCTGACGCACGGCGCGCCTTTAGTTTTGTCCCAGTCGGACCCTTACTCAGGGCCTGCTAAAACTTCCTTGGATCCCCGGGGGCCTGGAGAGCCCAGATTGAGAAACGCTGTTCTCGTCACACTGTCGTTTGCAAATGAGGAAGCAGAGGTCTGGAGAGGGACAGTGGCTTGTCCCAGCTCATGGAGGGAGTACATGGCAGTGGACGGAGTGAGGCCTCGTTCGCAGTCTGGTGCCCTTTGCCCTTTGCCACGCTGTCCGTGGGTGGCTCCCAGAGAGGTAGGAGCGGCTGCACCTCTGGGGTGTCACCGGGGCTGGGCAGGGGCGACCTGCACTTGACAGCATTCGTGCTGGGCCCTTGTCCAGACCAGTGAAGGAAGCCTCACTCTGTTCCTGCCCTCTGCGTCTGTCCGGCGGAGTATTTCTGTCTCCTTGGAGCAACCAGCACCCCCGACCCCTGTACAACCCTCTGGGTCCTGTCTCCTGGGATTCCCACCGTGTGGGGTCCTTCCTCACCCTGAGCCAGGCAGTCTGTGTGACCAGCAGCATATGGCAGAAGCGATGGATGTCGCTTCTGAGATGAGGTTAAAAAGACACACCAGCTTCCATTTCTCTCCCTCCCCCCACCTCCCCACTCCTTTATCCTCACCCCTTTCTCCTCCCTCCCCCTCCCCCATCTTCCCTCCTCTCCTCTCCCTCCCCTTCCCACAATTGAAGTATTATTTCATCAGAATTAACCAAATCCTTACATATATATTTATATATGATTCTTTTTTGCCTTTTTTAAAAAAGAACTACACATGGAACTAAAGATGTTTTTAAAAGTTGAGATGTGACTCACATAATAGAACATTTGCACTACTACATTGTGCTATCAGTGGTTTTTACTGTACTCACTAAGCTGTGCAAACATCGTCTTCATCGAATTCTAGAATATTTTCATCGTTCTAAAAACTACGCCCCTTACTTGCTCGCCCCTCCCGCATCCACTCATCTTCTCTCTGTTTCCATGGCTGTGCCGACTCCGGGGGTTTTATATAAATGGCATCATATAGTTTGTGGTCTTTTCTGTCTGCCTTCTTTCACTTAGTGTAATGTTTTCAAAGCTCACTTACATTCTAGCATATATCAGTACCTCATTCTTCCTACTGCTGAGTGATATTTCATTGTGTGGATACACCACATTTTGTTTATCCATCCGTTAACTGGTCAGCCTTTGGGCTGTTTCCACTCTCTGGCTACTGTGAACAATGCTGCCACGCACACCTCTGCACACGTTTTTGCGTGATCATGTATTTTCAGTTCTCTCAGAAGCACGAGAGAACGCGAATATCCAAATACATCTAAGTGGGGGTTGTTGGGGAGCAGCAATAATTCTACATTCAGTGTTTTGAGCAAGTGCCAAACTTTTTCCCCACTGCCTATACTATTTGACATTCAAGATGGGTACTTTTAACCTAGTAAATAGTTAGGTTAAAACTATTTACAACTGGGAAAACTATTTCCAACTGGGAAAAGAATGGAGCATTCGTAATGTGCATAAAATTGAGCCCTAGAGAAATTGACTTCATTATATTTGAGCCGCTGCTTTTGACTCTTCATCCCTTAGTGTGGGGTTTGGTGGGGCATGGACTCAGGACTAGTGGTTGCAGCTGAGCCTGCAGGTTGGATCCTGACACCCATTCTTCCCTTCTTCTTAGTAATTGACCCCTTGATTTGAAGTTGGCCCTCACTTCCCAAAATAAAGGTGATCATTTTCAGCTTCCCATATAGGTAGTATGGATGGCCATTGACTGAGTTCCGATAACTGAGATGCAGTCAGAAATCTGATATGTGACTTTGAAGAAATGACCCCAAGTGAAGAAGATAGGCCCTTTCTCTTCTCCTCTCCTCTTGGCTGGAATGCAGATGTGAGGACTGAGCTCAAGCTGCCATTTTGGACCAGAAGGTAGAAGCTGTGTGCTAAGCCAAGCACAATAAGAAAATAGAAGATACCTGGATCCTTAACATGGCAGAACCCTAGTTATGGATTTACTACCTTCAGACTTTTTTATGTGAGTGAAAAATACATTTTTATCTTATTTAAACTATTGATATTTGGAGTTTCTTCTTATATGCAGCTGAACTTAATCCTGAATAACCAAATGCTCAAGGGGTAGTGGTGAAAAGTGCAGACTTTGGACACTAACAGAACCAAATTTAAATCCTTGAAAGTTTCTTCTTCCTCACATTCCCCAGCCAAACATCATTAACTCCTCTGATTTTACCTCTTTATTCTGTCTCAAATTTTCCCATTTTTTCCCATCTCCACCACAGCTTCTAAGCCACCATTTTCTCTCCTTCCAACTTCTAAAATAGCCAATTCTCTGGTCATCCACCTCAACTCTTACCCTTCTTCAGTCTGTTCTCCACACAACGCTCAGCCTGATCTTCTTCAACTACATGTTACTACTTTGCTAAAACTCACCCATGGTTTTCCATTGACCTTAGGATAAAGACCAGAGTTCTCAAAGGCCTTGCTAGGCCAGGCCCCTTTCTTCTTCAGGCTCTTCTGGTGCCATGTCCCTCTCCTTCTGTCCACGGCAGCCCCGATGGTCTTCTTTCAATTCCTTGACCAGTTCACGCTGCACCCTACCACAAGCTTTGCACATACTGGTCCCGCAGCCGAAATTCTCCTCCACATCTCACACCCCCTTGACCCAGTTAGCTCTGGTCATGCCTTGGATCTCTTTTTCTGTTTGTTTGGGTTAAAGATTTTATCTATTTATTTTTAGAGAGAGAGGGGAAGGGAGAGAGAAAGAGAGACATTGATGTGAGAGAGAAATATGGATTGGTTGCCTCTCGTATGCACCGTGACTGGGAATTGAACCCGCAACCCAGGCATGCACTCTGCCCAGGAATCAAACCAGTGACATTGCGCTTTGCAAGACAACGCTCAATCAACTGAGCCACACCAGTCAGGGCTCACACCTTGGATCTCTTCAGAGAAGCCTTCTCTGACCATCCTGACTCGTGTCTGTCTCCCCACTGAACTCCATGAGGGTGGGTTCTATACTGTATTCTGCTCACTATTGTGTCCAGCATAGAGTCTGGCATGTGGCAGGTGCCTAAAGAATGCTTGTTAAATGAATCAGTTAATGACCCCCCCCCCCACCACAACATGTCTAGTTGTATGACCCTGGCACAGAACCTCCCCAGGCCTTAGCATCATCACCAGAAAATGGGAGCGATGACAAGCTCTACCTCCCCGGTTCTTGTGCGCATTCAGCGAGGAAACACTGGTGAAATGTGTTTAACAGATGTTAGCTGTCCTCATCGCTCTGACCATCAAGATTTCTCCCTGACCAGGTAGGAGCAAGAGGGTTGAGCAAAAGCTAATGCATCATCTAAAGGGACAAGCAGACTGTCATCCTGATCTCCCAGGTCACAGCAGAATAATAACTCATGGGCCTCTTCTGTCATCTACCTGTGCGCACCACTGGACCAACACACGCAGGTGTGAACCTGTAACCGATGCGGGAGGCATGTGAGACACAGAAGCCCAGCGAGATCAGTGGATGTTAGAGGGATGACAAAACATAATGGGAAAAGCCTGGTCTCTGTTGTCAGGAAAACCTCGATTCAAATATGAGCTGTGTCGATCTTGGAAAAATATTCAGAACATCAGTTTCCTCGTCCATGAAATGGGAGAATAACCAAACTTGTCTGACAGCACTGTGTTGAGAATCAAACATGAGAAGGCCCCATTGCCTGACAGGTAGCAAATGCTCAGTAACAGTCACCAGTTCTGGTTACCAGCAAAGACCCCGATCACACCTCCACTTGAGCTTAATGCCTGGAAAAGTCGGCCAAGAGAACTCTGTTGCCCCATCTGCCATGTGAGGATACAGCAAGGAGTCTGTGACCCAGAAGAGGCCCCTGGCCTGATCATGCTGGCACCCTGACCTTGGACTTCCAGCTTCCAGACCCAGTCTGTGGTCTTTTGTTACAGCAGCTCACAGGGGCAAAGACATGTGGATGCACAGTGCTCCTTCTTCCTGGGACATCTCTCTCCGTACGCTCCCCCTCTAAATCTTTGTGGAACTCCACCCCCCCCCAACAAGAAAACTGAAAAATGAAACCAACCAACCAGTCAACGGGGTTGCCAAGGCCTCTTTGGAGCTGACATCTAACTCCTTGCTTGGGGATCAGCCCCGAAGTGGAACTTATATGTATGCTGACAAACTGCAACCCCCCAGAAATGCTGTGCAAGAGCCAAGGACGTAGGGGCTCCGTCCATGTGAAATATCACAAGACAGCCTTTCGCATGGACCACAGTTTTCAAGCTATAACAACAAGCAAGCAGCACAATAACAGAGATGACAGAAGGCCCACTGGCTCTGCAGACAAAGATGTTATTCAGCTTCCCGCTCACACATGTTGAAATCTCCATTCCCTCATAACACTGAAGTTACTTCAGCCCATTATGGGGCCAGGATCACTCCCTCTGGAGACTTGGACCAACAGCCAAGTTCCTTAGGTGAGGGTCATCATCGCATTCGCTTCCCTACCAGATGGTTCTCACCCGCCTGCATGTCATCCCTCCCACCTCCTGGCCCGCAGCTGGAGTGACCGCTTTTTGTCCAGTTTTACTTGGTCTCTTCTGAGCCTCGCCCTTGGCAATTCTCCCAAGAAAAGTGAAGTGTGATGATGAAATTTAAATTAAAAGTCGTTAGAAATGGAAAAATCAAGCTAGGAGGCCCAGAGTAAGTACTTGCTAAGAATGAATGAATGAATGAATTGACCCCATGAGCCAACCATTTTGCTGATAAGGAAAAAAACCTCTAATTCAGGGTTTTTGGAAAATGGTTCCTCAGCACACCTGCTCCAGAATGAGCTAGCGGGCTGGTTAACCCTGCAAATGTCTGTCTGGGTCCTGCCCCGGACCCGCTCCACCAGAATCTTCGGAGGAGTTTGACTGGGACCGGGCATTGGCAGCAAACTCCTCAGGGACCTTCCTGGCTTAACGAAGTCTGAATAGCAGGACGCCTCAAGCTCCGCAGCCTCGAGAATTCTGAACCAAAGCCTGTGAGTCAAGGAGTTC
The DNA here is from genome assembly GCA_004027475.1 of Anoura caudifer. Classification (NCBI taxonomy): domain Eukaryota; kingdom Metazoa; phylum Chordata; class Mammalia; order Chiroptera; family Phyllostomidae; genus Anoura; species Anoura caudifer. Next base: position 485,343 of record PVKU01000286.1, on the reverse strand, counting down.
TGCCATCACGATTAATAGCAAGCGGATCCTTTTCTTGAATAGCGGTCTGGGGAAATATTAACAAATACTCACTTTGGTTTGTGGGATGAGCGAGCAAGGAAAAGCCAAGAAGAGCCAAAGGGCTCATAAAAGCAAGTGCATGAAATACGCTACTTCATGTTTCCACATCGGAAGAGAGCTCAGTGACCACAATTACCTGCAGAAAAGCGGATGATGTTTCACAGTGCATGAAAATGGTGCCTGGTTACTGGTCATTTTACAGGGACTGCAAGTTTCAATTCGTGCAGACAGCAGGCAGCGTGGAAAAAAAGAGGCAAGGACAAGAGGCTCTAGAGTGCTGATGTCAGAAAAGGGCAGCAGGATTTTCCTGAGCAATTACCCTCCTGAAAATACCAAGTGCCAACTACATGGCTCACACCCAGGCTCAGCAGGATACTGTATCAGCTGGGAGCTCTGTAGGGAGTGTTTCATGTTTGCTGATAAAGTCTGCACTATTGCACAGCTAAAGTGCATTAAGCAGAGCTTGTTTCTGGTGGTTTATCTTCATGAATGAAACCTCAGTACTGCTCCACAAAGGGCCCGTCTGTGAGGAGTTGGCAGAGCTGTTGCCTCAAAGGAGCGCCCTGGCCTTTCGGAAGCTGCGGGGACAAACTTCAAGTTCTCACGTGGACGGAAAGGAGTGCGGATTCCGACCCGTCCAGGGAACAGAATACTGCGCAGAGTTTGACCAGGATACAAAGCTTCCACTTACGCCTGTCTTACCTGTTCTTTTGTTGTCAATTCTCCATCATGCCTCCCACCCCAACACCCCATTCTTTTCTTCTGTGGATTTCTCACTTTAAACAAAACTAAGAAAATGTGTCAAGTTTGTCTGCAGAGCTCCTGCCCCTCCTGGGTCTCGCCTGCTGGCCTCTCCCGTGTCCCCCTCTGTCTTCTAGCAGCGTCCGCTCACCAAACAGGAGCTGGTCCCGCGTACGGAGCATGCCCAGGGCCTGATTCTCGACCTTTGCCGAGTGGCCCACAACCTGTTACCTGCTGCTCTGCACCAGATTCCACGAGGTCGAAGGGCTAAATGTTAGTGACTGAGGATGGCTTAACACTGCCCTTTTCCATGGAAAACTCCCAACTCTCTACGGTCTCGGCCGCCTACCTGCAGAAACAGGTGGACTTCAAAAACACATCTGAGTTAACCGAGCCTTCCCCATCCTGAACATCCTCCCAATTCCGCTGTTGGTCATTGGTGGCGATGTAAGTAGGGGGGTTTGATCTTTGGACCCTCTTTGCCATAGTCTTCTCTCCACGCACCCTTCCTCCCAGCTCTTACAAAATCTCCTATCAAATTCATGTTGAAAATGTGCCCCTCCCTGCTCAGAATAGTCCTCACTTGTGCCTATTATTCTGAGGTCTCATTGGGGTAGTGCCCCCTTTCCCCTTTAGAAGTGGCTCAGTACAGATGATACATTGCGTGGTTACCGCACTCACCAGGAAGGGCGTAAAGAGCGGCCGTTTCTCCTCGGTGTGAATGTGGAACAGTCTCACGGGCATTTGCACGTGAACCCTTCTCTATATTTGAAAATAGAAGTTAGTCCCTGCTGGAAAAACTGTAGACGTCAGTAGGTGGGATAATGAGCATTCCGAGGCGCAAAGGGACAGGTTGTTCATTAGACCTAGAAGCTAGAGAAGAAAAGAATAAGCAGTCACCGTACTTGTACCGTTTTATAATCATCTACTTACTTGTCCAACGTCCCCTCTTCAACGTAGCCCTTGAGGCAGGGCACATGCTTTAGTTCACACTACATATCTTTTTATATCTAGACAGCTGTCTAGATATAACAGGTGCTCATTAAATAGTTGTTGAGTGAGTGAATAAAGCAATGATCAAAGGAATAGAGTGGGGGATGGGGAGGGAACGCGTCTATCAGGGCCTGAGTAATGTGTGTAATGGTCCAATCGCCTTGAACTTGAAGGCCCAGAAGAGGGTTGCCAAGAAGCAATAGCTCTGGGAGCTGTGAAAGGGAGAGACGCGTTCAGGAACAGCGGCGAGCCCCGTCTGTTCCCGCAGGTCCTTAAGGACAACATGCGAACACTTCTTCACTTTGCACATAGATACATGAAATAATCATTTGAAACAATGCGTTCACTCTAATGCAGAAGCAATTTGTGGTTTTCAATGAGTACAAACTGAAATTCCAAACCCTTCATTGTCCCTGTAGAGTGACGATCTGTTCAGGATGCCCCCAAGAGGACCTTCCTACCTTCTTCTGGGTGCCTTCCTTCTCCCCAGAGCGGCCATGTGCTTAGAACAGAATCTGCTCTTTCCCTTTAGATCCTGCCCCCCGCCCTCACCACTGGCCCCAGGGATTGTCTCAAAGGTCAGCACCTCACCTGAGGCAGGCCAATCATGTCACTCTTTTCTCAGGCCACAGCTTATCGTTCAGAGATGGACCAATGAGAGCCCTCCCCTGGGGTTACGAGAGCCTCAGATCTCTGGGGCTGAGAGAGCTGTGACTTGTGGGTTGACCACACTGCCCACAGAGAAGAAGGGGCGGGAGGGATGGACGCCAACCTGAAAGGGAGCGTCAGAGACAGCTTGGTGGGCGTGCCTTGGACCTTCCTGCAGGACCTGAAGCCCCTGGCTACTAGCAAGTTCGAATAGGTTTCTGTCACCTGCAGTCAGAAGAGGCCTAATTCACTCAGCTCGATGCTCCAGACTCAGCAGTTGCAGGTGAGGTCAGTGCTCTTCTTGGTGCAGAAGGACGACTTCGCTGTGTTTCTCAGTGTCCGGCCGCACTCACTAGCATCCAGCTGCTCGGACGAGTAGCTCTCGTGCCATTCAATGCCTTGCAGAGTCAAACACAAGTGACTTATTTTCAAAATTCAGCTCTGTTTGTTTTGAAAAAGATAGTTTTATTTCTTGCATCATGATCATATTTTATTTTGATGGTTCGGAAATTCACTTTAAATCTTTCAAATGACTCTCATCTGCATTAATGTGTTTCCTAGGTGATGTCAGTCCAATCTCCATTTCCGCTTTTTACATCTTTTTCCTTCTAGGAACTTCTGCACTAGCTGCCTCAGTTTGGCTGCCTGACAAAGGAAGATACTCCTTTTTTTTTTTTTCTTTAAATTAAAATAAATACAGAAACTGCTGTGAGTAGCTCCCCTCCTCTCATGGATTTCTTAGATCTGGGCCCACAGTTCTGTTTCATTTCAGCCAAATTGACGGGAGAGAGCAAGAAGTAGTGAAATCAACAATGCTGATGCAAAGGGCCCCGGCTTTTGGTTGGTACGCAAGGGGAAGGTACAGGATCAATGACCGAGACTGCCAAGAAGGTGAACTCTATCTCAGGCTGCACGATGAAAGAACATTTTCTATAGTAAGGAGGATGCCTGGTCATTCTCTACTTTTCATTTATCAGTTTATCAGCCCGATAGAGAGTATTAGGATGTGTACTTCAGGATGCCACATCCGAAGACTGATATCCACAAACTGACAAAGGGCCAGTGTCTAGGGAGCTGAAGACCTGAGGTCCAGCATGTTTGGGGAAGGGGTGGGAATCCGGGGGATAAGCTAGAAAAGAAAACAAACCATGGAAAAGCGAATCTGACAGTCCTGTCAGGTGGAACATGGAAAGTACTCATCAAGGTCTTCTGGAGGGAATTTGGGCAGAGTGTAAGGACTAGACTTCCAGAACCCTTTCCATGGCCCTTCAGCTGGGGAGAGCCTAGGGGGCAGGGCGAACAGCAACTGCCGACCAGGGTTTGGATCCCAGCTCCACCAAGAATTATTTCTGTAGTTCTGGGCAGGCTTTCAACCTCGGGAAGTCTCTGTTTCTTCTCTGTTAAAAGAGCGACAATAACGATGAACAGCTGTGTTTTTGTGAAAATTAAATAGGATAAGGTGAATGTCACTCAGATTCCCCCAGATCATTCAGCCTCCCAGGTCCTTCATACTTTCCTTTTCAAAAGTTAAAAACGCTATAGGATGTACACACGTTGAGATTTGTAACTGACTCACTGACGACAGAAGCCCCAGAAGCTAACGCTCCGAAGGGTTCGGGAGAGGAGGAAATACCTAAAGGCGCAGCGAGAAAGACGGCTCGTGTGAGATTGCCAAGTCAGTGCCAGACGGCTCAGCAAGTCCAAGGTTAATAGAACTGCAGCCTTTGGGCGTTATCTTTTCTTTGGGTGGAACTACTTTTCATTTCTGTGTGTAGGGGACAAAAAAAAATCTTTTCCTTTACCCATCTTAGGTTATCCAGCTGAGGCTGGATACGTGAGACTGGCCAACAGGTGGACGAGAGAAAAATAGAAATTTACTAGCATGTGCAAGGTGCTTACACGTGGGGGCGGGGTGGTTGGAACTTGGGTTTGTGTATCTTCTTAGGGTACAAGAAAGGAAAAGGGGTTGGGGGCTTCTGGACAGTTGGGGGGGGGCAGCAGGGAGGCAAGTTAATGGAAGATGACCAGGAAAAGGGCGGTAAACAAGGCCACTCGGTGAGGCTGTGTAGTACCTCACCCATAGGGGTACCGTTTACAAATTGAAGTTTCCTTTACAAAAGGAAATCTTCTGCCCTGTTTTTAGTTATCCCTGAATGCCTGGTTTTCGATGGCTTTACTTCAAAATAATTCCTATGCCAAAGAAACATATTTTGAGGTTGCATCTTCTGGTTTCCTTACATGAGGAAAAATATTTCATTAATCAAAACTACAATAAGATAACACCTCACGCCTGTTAGAATGGCTAGCATCGAAAAGACAAGACATAACAGATGTTGGTGAGGATGTGGAGAAAAGGGAACCCTTGTGCACTGTTGGTGGGAATGTAAATTGGTGCTGCCACTGTGGAAAACAGTAGGGAGTTTCCTCAAAAAATTAAAAATAGAACTACCATATGATCCAGCAGTTCCACTTCTGGGTATTTATTGGAAGAAATCCAAAACACTAATTCAAAAAGATATATGAACCCCTGTGTTCATTGTAGTGTTATTTACAACAACCAAGACATGGAAACAACCTAAGTGTCCATCAACAGATAAATGGATAAAATGTTGTGGTATATATCCACGATGGAGTATTATTCAGCCATTAAAAAAAAAAAAAACGAGGAAATCTTGCCACTTGTGACAACATGGATGGACCTTATGGGCATTATGCTCAGTGAAATAAGTCAGACAGAGAAATACACATACTGAATTATCTCACTTATATGTAGAATCTAAAAAAAATCCACCAAGCCAAACTCTAGAGAGAGACAGAGAAGATTTGTGGTCATGGGGTGTGTGTTTGTGGAAGGAAACTGGATACAGGTGATCAAGAGGTGCCACCTAAATAAAAAATAAAAATAAAATAAAAAAGGCACCAACTTCCAGTTATGAGATACACAAGGCCTGGGATGTAATGCACATGATGGCTGTAGTTACCACAGCTGTGTGAAGTATCTGAAAGTTAAGAGAATAAACCCTAAGAGTTCTCATCACAAGGAAAATATTATACACGTATACATCTGTGTACGAGATGATAAATGTTAACTAACTTGTGGTAATCATTTTATGTAAGTCAAATCGCACTGTACAATGTAAACTTACATGATGCTCTATATCAGCTACTTCTCAATAACACTGGACAAAAGCCCTGGCTACTGGGTGGGCCAGCTGGTTGGAGCATCATCCTGTCATTCCCAGTGAAGGTATACACCTAGGTCGCAGGTTCGATCCCCAGTCGGGCGTGTACAGGAGGCAACCTATTGATGTTTCTCTCTCTCTCTCCCTTCCTCTTTCTAAAAAATCAATAAACATATCCTCAGGTGAGGATTTTAAAAAAGTGGGAAAAATTGATAATTGCATTGCAAAAAGAATCATTTTCTACAAGATAATATCCACCCTCAGGGAGTTGTAGAGCATCCTGATCAATAAAAAACAGTGAGTCAAACACTGCAAGGCTGTCTTTGGGTGGGCCTGCCAGGGCGACACTCACAGGACGCCTAGTCATCCTGGGGCATATTTCCAAGTATCTTATCTTTTTTTCCCTTAATACTCAATAGTTGAACAAGCTGTCTCAAGCTCCACCTTGCAAAAGTCCAGTTTCATTCTCAATTTTCAGAGGATTCCTGGGGTTTCTGGTCACTTCGATGACCTGCCTGCGATGGTTCGCTTTACAGTCAACCCAGCCAGATGACAGTGCTTAGCTATTCAGACAGGACTGCAGGTGTGTCCCCAAACATCAAGTGGGGTCCTGCTGCTGCCGCCACCCTCCAGGGGCAGAGGTTTGGTGAGAAAGGAAAGGAGTCTTTGTGCAAAAGTTTCACAGTTTTGGATACCAGCTTTCCACACGCATTAGTCACTTAAGCCTATCAGTTAAGGCTAAACTCTTTAACACCTGCGTTCTCCTATCATTCCCCCATTAGTTTTTAATTATCTTATTTCTATAAGATTCATTTACAAACTAAAACAATGTAAGATACAAAAGCTACACAATTTTGGAAGAATGGCAGGCTTCTGCCTCAGAGCTCATTCCTTCTAAAACAAGGGTGTCAAACTCATTTTCACTGGGGGCCACATCAGCCTCACAGTTGCCTTCAAAGGGCCAAAGTAATGTTAGGACTGTATAAATGTAACTACTCCTTAACTGTTAAGGAGTTGAAATTATATTTGGCTCTTTGAAGGCAACTGTGAGGCTGATGTGGCCCCCGGTGAAAATGAGTTTGACACCCCTGCTCTGGAACACCCAAAGAATAAACCTGCCACCCTCTGCCAGGCCGGCCTAATACTAGGCTGCACCCAGAGTTCCTCCTCCCGTCCAAAATCCATCCAAAATCCGTCCAAAATCCGTCCAAATACCACCCCTTGGGAAATACAGGTAGCTGCAGCATGGTCATCCAGCCATCCTTGAGGAAGAGGGCCCCTGAGAGCCCATCTCCGCCCTCTTTTTATTTTAAGTCTCCTGGCCCGTAATTCTGTGTGCTCTGGAGCCATTCAGCATCTCCAGATGCTGCCATTCACTGTTGCCTGGGGCAACCTCCTCTACCGCCCCACCCTGCTCCTCCCCGGGGATCTGATCAGCTCTCTCTGTGTCAGGCGCTGTTGTGAAGGTATTTTGTAGATGTGCTCAACATCTGCAATCAGCTGACTTTAAGTGAAGGGAATCACCTGGCCGACGTGACCCAATCACAGCATTGGCGGGAAAAGCAACAGTGCCCAGACTGCAGCTGCTGTCCCGTCTGCGAGCTGCCCCCGGATTTGGGCTCGCCACCCCCGCGGTCCTGTAAGCCAATTCCTTGGAAGAAATCTGCTATCCCCATCTTTCCATCTCTATCTCTATATATCGGTACCTTTATCTATATATCGCGGACACAAAAAGGGGTTCTGTGGAAAGTAACCTCACATGGTGGTATGATCATAAATTCCTAACTGGGCCGTCAAGGTGGGTAGTCAGCCCAGGCACTTAACTTCCTTAGTAAAAGGTTTATCTTCGTCTTAAGCAAGTCCTGTCCCTTGTTTTCTGTGCGGCTAGGTTTGCACACCTTTGACATAGCTTAACCCCACTCGGAGAGAGAACACAATCTTAACTATCCTGTAATCCGATCCCCACCTTGCTTTCTCCGACCTCCGTGTCCTCTTCTTTACCTTCCCTCCTGAATCTAAAATGCGTAAAAGAAACTGCAAAACTGTCATTCTCCGGAGCATTTAAGGCGTTGCTTCCCAACAACTGTCGTCACTTAGGTGCAAATAAAATCTCACAGAAATTCTTTACAGGCTTGGACGTTCGTACGTCGACAGCCGCCGTAGAGCCATCTTCTCTGGGCCGTTTCCCCCGCCAGCCCTTCTGCCTCCTGGACTGGAGGTGCTCACTCTGCCCCAGTTTGTTCTAAGCACGGGCACGACCAAGCATCACTAATCCCAGGCCGGGGTGTCACTGACTTCAACAGAAGCTTCAGGGGTGACGGTCGGTAAGAGCTGGATACTGGGGCACTGGTGTCACTGTCCTTATGAGTGTCTGTGAGCAGCACGAAAGGGTCCCCTGCTAGGCGGCAGGACTGGGTTCCAACCTGCTACTGTCCCGGCGGGAGTAGCAACCCACACCACCATTCTTTTGACATCGTTTCTCTAAGTGCGGACTCTGACTGGCATGCAGCTTGCAGATGAGCAGCACGGTTGTATAGGAATCCTAGAACTGACTTCAAAAGATACAGACCCCCACCGTCAGGCCTCCCAGTTCCGGGAGATTCGGTGAACTTCAGCCTTGGAGCCAGGAGGGAGGAAGGCCTGGACGAGTGAGGCCAGGATGACTAACCCAGGATGGCACACACTGGACCATCACTCTCCTCGGCAGGATGCACTCCACTCCTCGGCTCACAGAGAGCTTTTCAACCCCCTCCCTTGGTCTCTCTGTTCCGTTCCCCTCCCCCTCCTAAGAAAAACCTTCACCTCCCCTGAGAGGGAGACGGGCTTTGGGATGATGTGAGTCCCTCATCTTCCAGGTGGCCAGCACCTGAAATAAAACCTCTTTCCTTTACATCAGCACCTGTCTTTTGAGTTTCGAAGCAGCAGGCAGCCGGGTCTGCAGTTGGTTACACTACCAGGTTGGAACCCATCCCAAAATCTGTCTTCCTTAGCACTTTTCCTGGATGTTGGGCCTCTAAACTTCAACCTCTTCCAGCTGCCGAAAGAAAACTCAAAGTTGCTGTCCATTCTACTATACAAAGAATGTAAATTCCATGCAGGTTGGAGTCTTGGTCTGTTTTGCAATATTTCCTGATGTACTTCAAGCACCAAGAGCAATAACATGCAGTAAGGTACTCAGTAACCACTTGTTGAATGAATTCATGAATGGAATTAATTAAAAGCATGCAAATCTTTCTTCTCCCAGTAACTCCCATTCTAGTCTGGCCTGCTTTGCGTAACTGAAGAAGTTTATTAACAATCTCCCCAATGTAAGACGTGAGGGCACAGCAAGAAGACGGCTGTGAAGGAACCAGAAACCTGGTCCTCATCAGACACAGCCCTGACCACGTGGACACCATGACTCCATCCTTCTAGTCTCCAGAACTGACTCAGGCTGAAAGGAGAGCCCTGACCTCGATATGCCATCCCTGTGGCCGACACAAGAGCAACAGGGCTGGCCTCTCAGAGCTCCCGCTGGGATGTCCACGGTCCATCGGCCAGAGTTTGTCACATTCAGAGCCCAAAGGCAGTGGGACAAGCTCCAGGCCCAGAAAAGCAGCAAGGCCAGACTGGCGATGCCTTGGCACCGTCCAATCAGTAGTGACCACGATCCTGAAAGGACACACCTGGAAAAGCTGATGACTCTTCCGCTGAGATGCTCCCCTGGGACCTCCCCTAAGCTCCCCACCCTTAAAGGTCCTCAGGACGGAGGACCCAGTGTGGCGCTCTCGCGCTCTCGCTCTCTCTCACTCTCTCGCGCGCACGCGTGTGGGCGCGTGCTCTCTCTCGCTCTCGCTCTCTGGAGCACATTCCGCCTTTCCCCACCCCCTTCCCCAGGCAGCATTGTCTTTGCTGCTCTTTCGCCTGAGCTCCAAGGGCCCTTCTTTGTCCTCTGTAACGTGTTTCCGGAGCCCACATTTCCTAAGCTCACTTCTTCTACCTCTGCGACTTTCTAATTAAACTTTCTGTCATAGTTTGAAAAGGAAAAAGTGTCCTCTGTGTTTTCTGGACGATTGGCAGTAGGCAGGCATGCTGGTCAGCTTCATGCATTAGCTCATGTTGGCAATACTAATTAGTCAGTGCAACACTAATATCGGTGCTGCTGTGAAGGTGTTTTGGAGATGGGTTTGAAGTCCATAATCAGTTGATTCCTTTTCTTATGACCAGTTTCTTTTTCTTTTCCTCTTCTTTTTCGGGGGGCAGGGCTTTGTTTTTATTGTTGACACTATTACAAATGCCCCCCCTAACCCCTTGTTAGCCCACCCCCACCACCCAGCCCTTATAGCTGTTTCCAGGGACCTTAATGACTTCAGTGTCTTTGAGGCTCATAACATGCCTTTACTATTGCCAGCTTTTAAAAATTTCTGCAGAAACACATGCAGGTAAGTAGACTCATTGGCTGGCTTCATCATGGGTCAACTTTGTGGGGAGATGACCCTACAGCAGATCCGGGTGGGCCTGACTCCATCGTTTGAGAGATTTAGAGCAGAACGGAGGCCTCTCTGGAGAAGATGAGGTTCCACCTGCGTGGGGCTCCCGCCCGGTCCAGCCGGCCTCGCCGACGGCCTGCCTCCCGGGCCTCAGACCTGGGCGCCGGCCCCAAACCGCACATGCCGTTTCCCTGTTGTGAATCTCCTACTACCAGTCGGTCTCCTTCTGGTGTGGGTAATATTTTTAAAAGCAAGTTTTCTTTCTTTTCCCCTGTGTAAAGGTTCTGGCATGGTGCCTGACATACAATAAACATGAATTAGATGGTAGCTGTCATTACTAAGGATTTCGCCAGCCTTTGAGATTCTAGTCATTTCTGCCAGAAAAGCTTCCCAAACTTAATTGGGAAATGACTAACTAAGGGATAGCCCAGATCACGGCTGTCATTCATCTTCAGTCTCGCACCAGCACGACTTTGGAATAAGATTTTTTCTCTGATAAAATACGTTTCATTGAGCGGGTTCCCAGGGGAGGGAACCTGTGTAGTGACATCTGTCATCTGTACCTGTCCCCAGTAATTACACCTCCTTGCAGTTTGGTATTTCCCACCTGGTGAATCCTGCCTTCCCAAAGCAATTTTTTTTTTTCTATTTTCCAGCCTCCTTACTGCTGGAAGGCAGACTGATGACTTAGATCCCATATGTCAGAGTTACCTGAGCGGGGCTTGGTTTGGAACGAGTTGCATGGGGCCGGGCCTGGGACAGTGGAGGGACGGGCCTCCCCCCACAGTTCTGTGGCCCAGGAGTCACGCTTGCAAGTCTGGCCCAGCACCCAGGGCTCCCGCCCGCCCAGTTCTGGGGGTCACCCAGCGCCTCACAATAGATCCCTTCTGCTCAAAGTCATAAGAGTGACTGACTGTGAGGAAGTCACTAAATACCACGAGTGACACAATGACTTGGGGCACAAGGACATGGGAGATGCTTTACACATCTTTGCTGAATCAATCACATGTTTTATACTTAAATTTATATTTAAACTATAAATGTAAATCATGCCCAAGGCTGAAAATTTCTGAGTACAGGTGAGTAGAAAGTGAAAAATAAGTCCCTATTATCTTCTTCTCTGACTCCCATTAACAGTTTTTCTTGGGTTCATTCAGAAAATGTTGTGTATACACACACACACAATTTATTTAAACTCAAAAGAAACATACTGTACTCTCCTGTAACTTGATTTTTTTTTTTTTACTTGACAATATGGCTTAGACATCTTTCCAAGTCAGCACATATAAATCTGCCTCATTATTTTCAGTGGTTATGTGGTGACTAACCGAGCACACGAATGGGCCTTCATTTAGTTAAACGGCCCCATTGATGGGAATTTATGTTGTTACTAATTCCCTGCTCTTCCGATGCTGCTGCCAGCACCCGTGTAAGCCGGTACAATGGCCTGTCTGTGCACACACACGTGCACACACAATGCACACACACGCACACAGCACACGCACAGTTGTCCAAGTTCAGCCATAGAATAACTTCCCCAAAGGGAAACTGCCCATCAAAAGGTGGGTGCAGTTTAAACGTTGACAGCTATTCCCTTCCGGAAACGGCACTGAAATACATTGTATACTCAGCAGTCTCCCCACAAGCATTAATGAGCTTTAAACTGTAGCAGCTGGAGTTCTGCTTGGTTGTTTCTAGCGTTTTGCCTCTGAAACATTGCTTTCTGGGTTACTTGCTTCCTCTAACAAAAGAGCAGAGGCAAGGACTTGAACACGAGACAGGACAGGGGAAGGGCAGACCGACAGGCACAGCCCCAAGGACTGAGGAAGACCCAGCCCAGGAAGCTCGGGCTGGGAATCCGGTGCCACAACACGGGGACCAGGAGCCCAGGCTTCCTCAGGCACTGTCCACACGTGCTCAGGAGACGCATTCTTTGGTCTCCGTGTGTGGAATTATCTTAGAGCCTCTACACCTTCTCCAGGTGACGTGACGGGGTCTTCTCTGGCTGTCAACAGCCAAAGAAGCAACCGTGCTATCGGCAATGAAGACAGCCAGAATACGTCAACCTGAAATATGCTGCCGTGGCGTAAGGAACTTTGGGGTTGAAGGTAATTGAGAAGAAGCAGATATAAGAAGCTCCCAGCTCTTCCCCCTGGGCCATGAAAGCAGGCCCTAATTTCTTGTTTAATCCTCACTCAAGGATATGATTATTGATTTTAGAGAGAGAGAGAGAGAACATGGATGTGAGAGAGAAACATCAGTCAATTGCCTCCTGGAGGAGCCCCAAGTGCCAGGGATCAAACCCGCAGCCCAGGCACGTGCCCCGACTGGGCATGGAACCAGCACGGGGCAATGGTCCAACCAACTGAGCAGCCCGGCCAGGGCAGGACATAGGTTTTCAAAGGTGTTCCTCCTCCCCGCTGTATCCGGAAGGACACAAGTTATGATTTGTCAGCCTGAGGAAGTTACTGGAGATACCGTCCCAACAAACTTTGCCGACTAGCCTTTATTTACCATTAGTTTCCCATTTACTTACCTTACTAGGTGTTGCTGCCCTTGGAAGCCCCGGACCTCTTTCCTTCCTCTTACAATTTCTCTACAGATTTACTGTTCTACAAATAAAAACAAAAATTTTATTTGTTGAGACTACTAATCAGCCTGAATTCTAAGCCACGTCTTTGAGTTACTCATCTCTGAATACTCCCATTTGATACATGCAAGATACACATGTTAATAAATGAGTTAGTTTTTCTCTTGTTAGTCTGTCCTTTATACGGAGCCCCAGCCAAGAATCTAGGATGGGGAGGGAGGATTTTCCCACCCCTACAGCAGATAAACCTCTGGGTAGTCTTTCCAGAACACAGAAATCACCCTCAGGAGAACCCCAAAGTTTATGGGTAGCAATTTGCCATTTCTCTCAGTTTCCCGGGACAGGAAGCCAGGCCCGTGGTGGAGTACAGGGCAGCTCCCCCCTAATTCTGCCACCTCTGGAAGGCTCCCTGTCCCCTCTTCACAGTTAATTTTCAGCATAGAGGGAAGTCTCTTGCACAAGGAAGTAGGAATAAGGCAAGATCCGCAGACAGAATCCCCTGTTTCTGTCCGACTCCTCAGTGCTGTACCGTAAACCCAAACGGGGACTGCAGCTTTTTTTGGGGGAAGGGGTGTTACTTGAGGGTGATTTCTGTGTTCTGGAAAGACTACCCAGAAGTTTATGTTTTCAAACAAGTAATACTTTATTAGAATCATGCATTTAAAACCTTAGTTCTTGCCTGTTAAGTTCAACTTAGGAAACTTATTTCTTCACTAAGAAATCATTGCCTGGCTCTGGGCACATGCCGGGACACATCAGGAACAGGACAGGTGAAGCATGTTATCCTCCTGAAGCTTACACACTCACGGGGGGACAGCAGAGTGCAAGGCAGAACGTAAATTGCATGCTACGTTGGGATGTTACAATTTCTATGAACAGATAAAATAGGGGCAAGGGAGAGAATGCGTTTCAGTGCAGGGCGGCGAAGAGGCTCTGCTTAGAAGGTAAGCACCTTCACGCATTTGATTTTTATTATTTTCAGATTTTAGATATAATTTAAACAACGGGTGTTTCCTAAATTGAATTGCTATTATTGGCAACACAGAATTTTATCAACTCTGTTGAATAAAGTAAAGCCACCCAAGTCATAAGCCAAAGCTGTGAATAAAAATATAGCCCAAGATGCAATTTTATGCTGGACTTTGAAAAAGCATTTTGTTACTGAGACATGGTCAGACTCAAAACAGACCGAGAATTTATAATGTTATCATACATATATATTGAGTTATCGGCTTAGATTTTTTTCTCTTGCATCTCACAGCTCCCCTTCAATGTTGCTGTAGGCACAGTCAGCCATGTTGGCAAAGAAATCCCAATAAACACTTCAAATGAGAAGAGTGGGAAACGTACAGAAATGTCCCAATGAGTTCATTTGCAGCCGGCACAATCCGTGGTGTTCCGTGTTTACGGTGACAGGCGAGCGGCAGGGAGGTAACTCACAAACACTGCCTCTCAAAGTGGGCATTCCCTCCAGTTTGCCGTCACCCCCACAGGGTGCACTGGCTCTGGGGAGCCAGTGGCCAAAAGGGTGAGGGTGGGGAGTGACTCCGGAGGGAGAGGCTGAGGTCGAGGACCACTGTCCTTCCCTCTGTGAAACTCCTAACCTCCTAACGTTGTTCAAGGGTCCACTGTATTGCGAAACCTGTAGCAACAGAGCTAAGGTTCCATGAAACCCATTTGGGAAACCCTGCCTCAAGGGTTCCGACAGGGGTTAAATGAGTTCATACACGCAAAGGTCTCGGATGAGTGTCTGCGGCAGAGTGGTAGCTATTTCTGCCCTGGAACCAAGAAACTTGCCACAGGGAGGGAGGTTGGCATTAATGCACCAAATTATAATATAGCAGGGCCATTGCCTTACCCAAGGCATGCGTGATGTTCTCTGCGCATGCTGAGAAGCAACGCCTACGTTGAGAGTTAAGGGATGGCTTCACCAAGTAGGTGGCACTTGAAGGAAGTTTGAAGCATGATTAGCCATTTTCTAGGCAGATGTGAGAGAGGGAGGGTGCCCTGGACAGGGAAACGCCATGGGTGGGTAGTTCCATTGTGCGTGTAGTCGAAGACCACCAGCAAGGGGGGCATGAGAAGGACGTGTATGCATTTTGTTCCTGTTTAGCGTCAACACAAGTAATCCTTCCAACAGACATGTTTGCCTTGGTCAGAATCGCCGTGATTTAAAGGCTTTTCCTAAACTTAGCTCCCTGATTGAACTTGGACCATTTGTAAGACCCAAACAAATTTCAGTTTGCTAACGACCGCCACCAGCACAGAAGAGTCTGCTTCGTAGCATTTGGTTTGGGGGAAAGACAATTAAACAGGAACACAATTAGTTCATACTCAGGGTTCTTCCCCGCCCCAGACTTTGATCAGCACCCCATAATTTGCCGGGAAACATGGGGATTATGTTCTGGAAGTGATGCCCGGTAAGCATGTTTCAGGACATTATCACGTTACAATGTTCCCACCGAGCTTTCAAAACACTCATTGAACAAACTCAGTGTGATTTCAAGTGCAACTTGTTGGGATTCAAAAGCAAGGCTTAGCCCTTGAGAAGGACAAGAGCGATTTAAGGAGCTGTACAGAGAATGCTGACCTGAGTCCAAAATCTCTTCATAAGTGTGTTTGGAAAGAAATCACTCAGCATTGTTTAATATTTTTTCTCTTGCCTAGGTAATAGGAGAACTTGACTCTATTGTTTGATTGCTCTCTAGTTTTCTCAGTGCAAGTCTCTCCACACCAATTGTAAGACATCCAACAGGGAGGATCGTGCGCTCTATTTGCTCTCTTTATTGAAACAGTAAAACCTGCCAACTTCCCTTTCAGCTAATTCTAAAAAAGAATGTGTCCTCATGCATGTGATAAGGCATGTGTGTGACAGTCCGCTGCCATTGTCCCCACCACGCAGTGAGTGATGTGTCAGAATCTCCTGTTACTTTTTAATTCGGATGAAGAACATGTTTCCGTCATGCCTCCCTGTTATTTTCTGCCACTGTTCCCAATAGAATCGAGAAAAATGTTGTTAAATTTTATAATAGAGTCCAAAATATATAAAATATAAATTCTGTGAGGACAGGAGATGAGGTCTGGTTTTTTTTTTTTTTTAGATTTTATTTATTTACTTTTAGAGAAAGGAAGAAATGGAGAGAGGGAGAGAAACACCAATGTGTGGTGGCCTCTCATGTGCCCCCAACCAGGGACCTGGCTCACACCCAGGCATGTGCCCTGACTGGGAATCAAACTGACGACCCTTCAGTTTGCAGGCCAGCACTCAATCTACTGAGCTACATCAGCCAGGGCAGAGACAAGGTCTGTTTTGCTCGTTGTAGATTTACCAGTCAGCACAGAGCACAGGTAGACTACATTGTCAATGCTCAATAATGACCGAATTGATATAAACATTCCTAATGGTTTGGAATATTTCCATAGAGTCAATATCTGCATCTTCTTCCGGGTCCAACACTTCATGGGGCTCATGGGTAGCTTTCCTGTTCTCAGATAACTCAGAAATGATTGGATTAAGAATGTTAAACTCGGGGCCCTGGCTGGTTAGCTCAGTGGGTTGGAGTATCATTCCCATGCACCAAGGTTGTGGGTTTGATCCCTGGTCAGGACATGTACAAGAAACAACCAATGAATGTGTATGTAAGTAGAACAACAGATTGATCTCTCTCTCCCCCTTCCTCTCTCTCTGTAAAGTTAATCAGTCAATAAATAAAAATAAATAATAGCCCCAAGCCTCCCCAACTAGGCCTTCAGGTAATCCTCAGTGCAGAAGGCAGCAGAGTCAAATTTGAAGGCAAAAAAATGGCTAAGAGATAAAGCTCTAGGTAGCATGAGGATGCAGAGCTACTTATTTTAGGGAACGTGGATATACTTCCAAACCGTTTTTCATCAATTGGGAGTCTCGGTATTTTTAGCACGTTCACTTAGGCAGCCTGGCACGGCCTCCAGCGTTGTTTCAAGGTCATGATTGGAAGGAGGAGTGGACACTGGCAAGTCTTATGCAGACTTGGCCCAAATGGCCTTTTACTCTTTGAAGGCTATCTATTTTTTTCCATTGGGTTTTTTTTGTTGTTGTTGTTTGGGGTGTGTGTGTGTGTGTGTGTGTGTGTGTGTGTTGGGTTTGTTTGTTTTTGGTTTGTTTTTTTTTTGTGTCTTAGGTGGAAACCCTGCTGCTGCTCTCCGGGTATAGTTCTTGCTCCGTTCAGAGAACAAGACTCACAGTAGAAGTCACACTGGGGAAAGTGGGCCCAAGTGTCCCTCTCTCCACTAGCCTAGGCCTGTGGGTGTGGTAGCCAAGACCCCGCTGTCCAAGCACCATGGCATCACGACAGGCCCTGGCCAGCATGTGGGGACAGCATGGCTGTGACCACCCAGGGGCTTCCGGTGCCATCTACAGAGTCGGCCTCTGGCTGCACAGGATGGAGGAAGGAGAGGTGCTGGGAATGGTCATTCTCTGACTTCCACAGATGACTCGTTCTGTCCAAAGTGCTGAGGGCGCCACTGCGGAAAACACCGTACCAGGGACAGGAGATAGAGGAAGAATAGGGACTAAGGATGGGGAGAGAAAGGCCAAGGGCTGGAGAGAAGCAGCAGAGGTGGGCTGTGAGGGCACACAGGCACAGGGGACTTGTGTCGGGTCCGAGGACCGCATTTGCTCCCAGCGTGCTCTGCCCCTAGATGGTGCTGTGGGGCAGTGCGTACAGAAAATAACCCTCCCTCAAAGCCCAGAGTCCCAGCCTCCCCTCTGGGGCCCTTGTGCATCTGGGGCTTGTTTAGAGCAGTCCCCACCCCCAACCCCCAAATTAGCTCCTGGATGCTGCCCTTGTCCTCTCCTGCCCCCTCCCTTGTCTTTGCAATTTCTCTTCTGCTCTGTGCTCTGCCAGATGCTTTCTGCGTATCCTCTTCTGGATGACACCTGAGAGAGAGGGCCCAGTTCCTGCTTTAACAGATGAAGACGCTGGGACTCAGATATATGAAGTCAGAAGCCCAAGGTCTCTCACTCAGTGGGTTCAACAGCTGGGAGCAGCGCTGGAATCCAGACGTGTGGGACTGCCAAGTCCGCACTCCTGGCAGTGGGCGGTCTGGTGCTTGACGCCCCTGGCCAGCTCTGTCTGACTCTGAGCACAGGTGGGTCATCCTCCCTGTGCACCAGCTGGGGGCCAGCCTGTCGGCCCTCTGCCCCTCAGCCCATCAACACCCTTTCCTGGGGGACACGATGCTGTGTACGGAGCCGTGCCCTGGGCCCTGTGGCCGGGAGGTCACAGGTGGCTTCCACGGGAGGCAGGTGGCTGCTGTGAGTCAGTCCTTCCCCAGCAGGAACCCCAGGTGAGTGTCTTGCTCAGTGGTCACCAGAGGGACACAACTGAGTGTAAATGACCAGAAAAAAGGAAGGTGGGGTGGGGGGAAGGGGAAAGATAAAGTAACCTGAATCATCATTGCTTTCTTCTGCTCTGACAACAAAACCATTTCCTTTTCCACTTAGAGTTATAGCTGTGCTCAGGAGCGACAGGTGAGGGGTGCAAGAAATAGGTCCTATTCTCGAGTAATTAGTAATTAAACTGCACCAGACTCAAGGTAAAAATTACTAGTCAATGTCATTCAGGGGGTAGTAATCATATTTGAAAAAGAAGGCATAACCCTTTGATTCCACTTTTAAATGGCTTTTAAATTGGGAGAGAATCAAAAGAAAAGGAAGAGGGAGAGATCACGAGAAACAATGAGAGGAAGGAGGGGAAAGGAGCCGGGGAGATAGGTCTGCCCAGGTCCCACCAGGGCACCAGGATGTTTCCTTGGGGTCCTGAGGCCTCTATTCGTGCCCATTTCTCCTTTGCATCTGCAGCTCTTCCCTTCCTGCGCACATTTGAAAATGAACAGGGAAATAAAATAGAATTCAGCTCTGGCTGGTGTGGCTCAGTGGACTCAGCAGCAGCCTTCGAACCACGGGGTCACCAGTTTGATTCCCAGTCAGGGCACATGCCTGGTTTGCAGGCCAGGTCCCCAGTAGGGGGTATGCAAGAGGCAACCACACATTGATGTTTCTTTCCCTCTCTTTCTCCCTCCCATCTCCTCTGTCTAAAAATAAATAAATAAAATATTGAAAAATAAAACAATTCAAAGGTAATTTCCTGCTTACATCTTATAGTCCACATACTAACTACATGTTAATTTTCACTGCATTAAAAAAATGATTGATCAATCATCAGGCAACAAAATAAAATTAAGAAAATTATAGCCTGGATTAAGCAGATTATTATTATTATTATTATATTAAGGAAGGGAGAGACAAAAACATTGATTTGTTGTTGCACTTACTGATGCATTCATTGGTTGATTCTCTTATGTGTCCTGACCAGGGATTGAACCCATAATCTTGGTGTAACAACACAACACTCTAACCCACTGAGATACCCAGCCAGGGCTGGATTGGCCACTTGTTGAAAATTTCCAAAGCAGCTGAATGAGTTTTGTGATGCTGAGTAGTTATTACTGCAAGGAAGGAAAGAGTGTTGGCAATCTCGGTGGTAGCAGAACATGAAGACACCTTTTAAGACGTCTCCTATGTGCCTGGTGCTACACTGAGCAACTGGCCGGTTACAGAAGAGAGTAAGAGAAAAAGCAGATATGAGATAATGTATTGTTAACACATCTCCTTGCCTGAAAGATTTTTTTAGGGCTCATCAAAACAAAGGGCAGTCTTGTCTTCTATGACAAATAAAGAGAATCGCTTCTGTTACATCTGGTAAATTCATCTGCTGCTGGAGAAGGCACAGCCAAGTGTCCAGAGAAATGATTTTCTCTAGGCCCTTCGGTCAACTGTCTGGATTTTATCAATGGCCCTGACTTCACAGAACAGAGCAGTGTGAGAGGCAAGCATCCAAGTGCGCTAGTTTCCAACTTTCCGGACGTGGGTAGGCAAAAGTCTTTGAGACGAGCAGCTGTGAGCCATGAATAGGAGGCCCTCAAAATACCTTTGGTGAGAGTGTTAAGCTCAATCAAGCAAACAGTTAACTTTAAGTGTCTATTGCAGCCTCAATGAGATTTTATCTATGGAATGAAAGATTAGGGGAGACTGAATTTATTGACATGCAGAGGAAGTATTTATAAACTTGGCAGAACCTCATGTGAGCGAAGAACAAAGGCTGCCAAGGGGGGTCATAAACGGAGATGGATGGGCTGAAAGCATTTTCCACACGCACTGCGTACATGTGGCTAGATACACACCGCACGGCCCCAGCTTGGTGTCGAGCGCCCTGCGTGAGCGCTGAAGCTATCTCCTTTGCGGGCATGGGCTGGGGAGGGCAGCTTGAATTAATGCCAGAATCGGGATGAAGAAGAAAGGATGTTCTGAAAGATGAGGCTGTGCGGAGGGGAGGGGAACGGAGGCAGAAGACTTCAGCGAAAGGGAGGGGACAGCGAGGGCAGAGAGCTTCAGGGTAAGGTGCCCACAGAAGGGAACCCTCGAGGGTGAGGCTGGTGGGGAAGACCCCAGAGGGGACAGATGTGATGTGGGGAATGACACAGAAGAACAAGAAGAGCATCAAGGTCAAGGACTCAGTAGCGGAACCAACGATCTTGAACAACAAGGCACATGGGTCAAATCTGGCGCTGCTGCCTGGTGTTGCAAATAAAGTTTTACTAGAACACCATGATATTCATTTGCTTACAAACTGTTTCTGGTTGTTTTCATGCTTCAGCAGCTGAGTTGAATAGTTGGTACAGAGACCATATAACCCACAGAGCTTAAGGTATTTTCTATCCTGCCCTTTTCAGAAAACACTTGCCAAGCCCAGCCTTGACTATGGAGCTCACACCCCTCTTAGCCATTCAAATGCCACCGACCTTGGCCAGGGTCCTTTTCTATCAATGGCAAAGCCTGATTCTACTCTACATCTATTTATTTTTATTCACATATGCTTAAAGTTTTGCCAGATTAAACTTGGGAAAGTAAATCTGACATCTCATATAAACAAACAAACAAACAAACAGCATGTGCTGCTAAGAGACAGAAATGAATGCCCACAGGTCCTGTAACACAGGGTCCTCTGAAGACTCTTGCATTAAAGCAGTGGTCCAGTATGGACACATAGGTAGATTCACTTTGCCTCCTCGCACAACCAAAAGAAGGACAACAACAAATTTAAGAACAAAAAATATGCAGAACTGTCAGAAAATCAAACTGTATAGAAGTCTGACAACCAAGGAGTTAGAGAAGAAACATTCATTCAGATCTGTAGGAGGGGCGGAGACGGGCAGCTGAGCAGGGAGGACTCACAGCAAGGCAGCAGTTGGTGGACCTGGCAAGGTGGCAGCTGGTAGAGCAGGTGGTCCCATATTTGTGTGCAGATAAACCAGGAAGAACAACTAGGGAGCAAGACAGACTGCAAAACCTAGGGTTGCAGCACGGGGAAGTAAAGCCTCAAAGCCTTTGACTGAAAACACCTGTGGGGGTTGAGGCAGCAGCAGGAGAAACTCCCAGCTTCACAGGAGAGCTCATTGGAGAGACCCACAGGGTCTAGAATGTACACAAACCCACCCACCAGGGAATCAGCACCAGAAGGGCCCAAATCTGCTTGTGGGTAGCAGAGGAAGTGACTGAAAATCAGCAGAGAGCCCAGCAAGTGGCATTGTTTCCTCTTGGACCCCTCCCCCACATACAGCACCACAACACAGTGATGCAGGTTGCCCTGCCCTAACAAATACCTAAGGCTCTGCCCCTGACTACGTAACAAGCATGCTGAGACAAAGAAATATGGCCCAAATGAAAGAACAGATCAAAGCTCCAGAAAAAGTACAACTAAGCAATGAAGAAATAGCCAACCTATCAGATGCAGAATTCAAAACACTGGTATTCGGGATGCTGACAGAAATGGTTGAGTATGGTCACAAAATAGAGGAAAAAGTGAAGGCTATGAAAAGTGAAATAAAGGAATATGTACAGGAAACCAACACTGAAGGGAAGGAAACCAGGACTCAAATCAATGGTTTGGAGCAGAAGGAAGAAAGAAACATTCAACCAGAACAGAATGAAGAAACAAGAATTCAAAAAAATGAGGAGAGGCTTAGGAACTTCCGGGAGCACTTTAGATGTTCCAACATCTGAGTCATAGGGGTGCCAGAAGGAGAAGAGGAAGAGCAACAAATTGAAAACTCATTTGAACAAATAATGAAGGAGAACTTCCTCAATCTGGCAAAGGAAATAGACTTCTAGGAAGTCCAGGAAGCTCAGAGAGTCCCAAAGAAGTTAGACCCAAGGAGGAACAGAACACACTAAGGCACATCATAATTACATTAGCTGAGATTAAAGATAAGGAGAGAATCTTAAAAGCAACAAGAGAAAAGCTACCTACAAAGGAGTTCCCATAAGACTATCAGCTGATTTCTCGAAAGAAACCAGCAAAGCTATCGTTTAGAATGGGAGGGCAGATAAAGTGCTTCCCAGATAAGGTCAAAGGAGCTCCTCATCAGCAAGCCCTTATTGAATGTTAAAGGAACTTCTCTAAGAAAAAGAAGATCAAAAATATAAATGGTAAAATGACAAATAACTAAAAATTATCAACAACTAAATCCCAGAAAAGAAAAGCAAAAATGAACTAAGCAAACAACTAGAACAGGAACAGAATCACAGAAATGGAAATCACATGGAGGGTTATCAATGGGGAAGGAGAGCAGGGAGAATGGGGGAAAGGTACAGGGAATAAGAAGCATAAATAGTAGGTACAAAATAGACAGGAGGAGGTTAAGAATAGTAGAGGGAATGGAGAAGCCACAGAACTTACACATATGACCCATGGATATGAACTAAGGTGGGGAAACGATGGTGGGATGGGGGGTACAGGGCAGAGGGGAATAAAGGGGAGAAAAAATGAGACAACTGTAATAGCGCAATCAATAAAATATATTTTAAGAAATGAATAAAGCAGCAGTGCATTGTTATGAGTTGGAACATGTCCCTCAAGTTCAAGTTGAAGTCCTAACCCCCAGTACCTCAGAATATGACCTTATTTGAAAATAGAGTCTTTGCAGAGGTAATTAGCTAAGTTGAGGTCATTAGGGTGGGCCCCTAATCCAAGAGGAATGGTGACTTTATAAAAAAGGGAACTCGGACAAAGACGTGCACCACATGATGATGACAGCAGAGAAGGGGGTGGGTCAGCAGAAGTGAAGGAACACCAAAGATCGCAAGCCAACCACCAGTGGCTAGCAGACAGGCCTGGAACAGAGTCTCCTGCACACCCTCAGAAGGAACCAACGCGGCTGACACCTTGAGCTGTACTTCCAGCCCCCAGAACTGTGACTCAGTAAATTTCTGTTGTGGAGCCATTTAGTGTGTGGCACTTTGTTACAGCAGCTCTAGCAAACTCATACACATGTGTACAAAGTTCCCAAGCAGACTTCCTTTGCTGATAATGACCACAACCAAGGGGCCACCTGCATTCCCAAGGGACACTTCAGTGCATTGCTCACAGGAGTCTAAGGGTCTTTGCCTTTTTTCCCCAGAAAATCTGAAACTGACCTGCAAGCCTTCAGAACCTGCCCTTCAGCTCTGGGGGTGCCTGTTTTTGACAATTCTTTTTCCCTGGCAAAGACTCCAGAAGAGTCACATACTTCTGGAGTCTAAATGCGTGCATAAAAGAGTGTTTTATGCACACATTTAGGACAGACCGGACATGCTTCATCATCTTCCTAATTCAATCTCATCTTCAGGGTTTCCTTATAAGCAGTAAAAGCTAGCAATCGCACTGGAAATGCCATTATTCTTTACTAGTATGGTGGCCAACAGGGGTGTCCAGGCCCCCAGCAGGCCAGGAGCGACAGCCACCGACTGACAAGTCTGCACACATGTCAGAATTGGCGTGTTGGCTCAGTTCAGTTTCAAAAGTCCTGCACTTATAGCACCTCAATAAAATTTTTATCCTCAAACATAAAAATTCTACTAGCAGTTCACATGTGGGTCCATGAAGTTGTTTGGCTTTAAAAAGTAAAGCCTTGCCCTGGCCAAAGTGTAGCTCAGCCAGTTTGGAGTATTGTCCCACAGCCAAAAGTTTGAGGGTTCGATCCCCGGTCCAGACGCATGCTATTCCTGGTTGGGGCACATGCAGGAGGCAACTGATGAATGCTTTTCTCTCACATCAGTGTTTCTCTCTCTCCCTTCCTCTGTCTCTCTAAAGCAACAGAAAAAATGTCCTCGGGGGAGGAGAAAAATAAAAAAGTAAAGCCTCTATCTTAAGACTACAATTTCCCAGTCATTCCCTTATTTGTGTGTGCGATAAACATCCTAAGTACAGGTAGCAGGTACTCTGCTAGGTGCTGAGACGACAAAGGGACAGGACACACACTGTCCTCAAGGGTCTCAGCGGAGAAGGCAGGTAAGGAAATCAAGGGTGCACCACAGAGAAGCCAGGGCTGGTTAGAAGCATGCACACCGCAGAACTGGTGGTGGACACCCAGGCGGTGTGGCATGGCGTGGTTGACAGAGGAGCTGGAACAGACTCCGAGGCAAGGGCTTTGCAGAAGGAAGGGGAGCTCACCTGGTGTGAGCACCTACTATGTGCCAGGTGCATTCAGTGCATTCATGTCTTCACTGGGACCTCCTGAGACACACCCTGTCATTTCTCAAAAATGTCATTGTAGCCCTGGCCAGTGTGGCTCAGTTGGTTGCAGGAAGGGTTGTGGGTTCAGTTCCCAGTCAGGGCACGTGCCTGGGTTGCGGGTTTGGTCCCTGGTCCGGGCCCATATGGGAGGTGACCAATCAATGTTTCTCTCTCACTGGTGTTTCTCCCTCCCTTCCCCTCACTCTAAAAATAATGAAAGAACGTCCTCAGGTGAGGATAAAAAAAATATTGTAGTAAAATATACATAACATCAAATTCACAATTGTAACTGCTTTTAAGTGTGCAGCTCAGTGGCATTATAAGTGCATTCACGTTGCTGAGTAATCATCCACGGCCCCCGCACCCTCCCTTTCCAGTTTCATCTTCCCAGACTGAAACTCCAGGCCCCTCGTGAGCCTGTAATCACGCGATAGTCTCCTTGTCGCTGGCGTATCTCGCTGCACAAAATGTTGTCCAGGTGCATCCACGCTGTCGCCTGTGCCAGGGCTTTCCTCCTTGTAGGTGAACAGTATTCCGTGCGGTCTACCCACTCGCCCAGCGGAGGCGACCTGGGCGCCAGGCACCCGCCGTTCTTGCGAATCACGCTGGGGCGCGCACGGGCGCACGGATCTCCGGTCGAGTCCCTGCCGACTCGTTGTTTACGCCCGGGAGTGGAGTCGCTGGATCTTACCGCAGTTCGGGGATTACGTGGGAAAATCTGGACGGCGGTTTTTAATCATTTTTGAAGAACGGCTGCCCTGTTTCTCACAGAGGCCCCACCTTCTTACATTCCCACCAGCAGTGCCCAGTGGTTCCAATTTCTCCACGTTTTTGCAAGCACTTACAATTTTCCATCTTTTTAATAACAGCCCCCCCCCCCCCCCCCCCCCCCCCCCGCCATGCGTGCGAAGTGGTATTGCACTGTGGTGAGACAGGTGCCGTATTTTTGCCGGGTATAAGGGTCACTTTTTTGCCCAAATTTTTGAGGGAGAAATAAGGATGAGCCTTATACGTGGGTAAAATGATTACGTACTAGGGGTCCAATAATCCCATATATAACGCACATAGAACGTGGGTGCGCATTATACATGGGAGCGCACTATACATGGCAACATACATTTCTGATACCACCTGCATTTTTTAGGCGCGGAAACGGAAGTTTGGAAACTTGCCCGAGGTCATCTGGCCAGTCCACGGCAGGGCCGGAGCTGACACCGAGTCCGTCCTGCTCCCGCTCGGGGTTCCCGACCACGGTGCCAGATTGCCGGGCGGGCGCTGAGGACCCGAGGAGTTTGCTGGTGTTGGTGGAGGAGGGGTGGGCCGCGCAGAGGCAGTGGGGGCCGTGCACGTGTGCCGGGGCCAAATCATAAAGACTTTTGTGTGCGTTTTCCTGGAAAAAGTTTCAGTTCTTATGAACAACTTAGAGACAGAAAGTGCACATGGTAATTATGTTAAATCTAAGGATCAAGGAACCACGAGATGAGCCCATAAAAAGCAAACCCAAATCTATATTTCTCAGAAATGTAATCAGATGGCTGTAGGTTAAGGCCTAATATAAGGAATAACTGATTTTTCCATCAGAGCCCAACTGAAAATAACCAAGAATAATAAGATGTTGGCTTCACATTTTTCCATTTGTTCGGAGCGAAGATATTTTGGGGCATCTTATGGAAAATATAACCTCAAGGTTTAAGGGAGCGTTCATCAGGCGTCGCAGTGAATTCCTGTAAGAAGTCTGTGCTTGCAGGAGGCCACACCCCCAAGCCATTGTCCTGGTGAGCCACCCTCAAGGAGCCCGCTGTGTGCTGTGTCCGCTGAGGTTCAGGCTGCCCAGGCCCGGGGGAGGGGTCTCTGTACGGAGGGGTTGGGGCCGCAGGTCTGGAGGGTGGTCTTGGGGAACCTTGAGCCTGTGGCTGGTGCACTGAGGAGGAGGCGTTTGCTGCGCTAGTGTTGCTGCCAGCCATCTAGACCGGCACAGGGGCCAAGCCCCAGGCCCCTTGAGAAGGTAGGGAAGCGTGGTGTCAGTGGAGAGACACAGGAACAGTAGCGGAGGGTAAAGGAGTGAATAAACAGGTGTGCGAGGAGGCCCGCCCCCTATTTCGCTGAGGCTTTGAGACTCAGAGAAAGAAGCGACATCGTCTCAATTGTACCGGAGGCCTGAACAGGTAAAGCCCTACATGGACAAGCCCACTGCTGCTTTCGGAACCTGTCAAGAGCAAATGGAAGCCGGCACACCCGAGTGGCCTCACCTGGGAGACACTGGTCACGTGGTATGATGAGGAGCTGGGGGCTAGAACAGTGCCAGAATCTGCTGTCAGGTCGCATCCACCGGGCTGAGGAACGGCAGGCCCCGGCCTCGTTGCTGAGGTTGAGATGCCAACGTTGATGCCCACATGTATTGGGAGATTGAGCTAAGCTCCCTTTTCCTGCCCTGCCCTGGCTCCTCCACGTCTTAGGTGTGAAAAAGAAGCACAACGAAAGGCAGGGTGGGCGGTGGCCTGTGTGGTGGAGAACTGACTTTACCCCGTGCTCCTGGGAGGTGAGCCCTGAAGGCCTGGGCTCCCAGCGACCCTCCTGCCCTCCCATACCCCTGCATCTGAGTCACTGGCCTTGTCTTCCCTGCACCTGGACATGTTGCGGGGAGAAGAGCTGAGGGTGGAAATTCCTTTGATTTCAAACCAGTGAGATCATGGGCTGATTAGAAGACAGAGGGGCTGGTGATTTGTTTCGCGTGAAAGGGACTCAGCGTGTGCGCTCCTGGGGGAGGGTGGGGGGTCAGAGGGGCAAGGAGAGGTTGGTTAAGGGGAGGAGTAAAGGGAGACGACAGTGCTGAAGGCTTTGTCTCGTGAGAACTGTGCTCTGAGTCAGTGGAGGGCGCCACCTCTGGATGTCCTGCCCCAGACACCAGATTTGGGGACCCCAGGGCCTCAAAGACATGATCCCAGAGACTCAGGAGCCTATCGACACACCCAGGTATCTGGGGTTTAGATGTCTAGAGCCCCACCCCCCAGGACCTTCACCTCTTAGGTAAGAGAAGGCCAAGAAGGAAGATGAAAGGTGGAGGGCCTGTGAGCTGGGCTCTGAGCAGGGAAGGCGGGCAGGGCTGGCTGCGGAGCCTCTGGCCACGCGGAGAAGGACCTGCCTGCGTCCCAGCTGGCTGGAGGTCCTGCAGCTCCGGTCTTGGCACAGTGCTGCCCAAACATGTGGGTGAACTTGATGTCCTGGGCCCCAGTTTTTCCATTTATAGACCATGAGTGAGGTTGGACCGTTTTGGCTCCAACTCGGACTTGGAGCTGAACAACTTGGAGTTCTACAACTCTGGCCACTCTGCCGGAAGCACGGGGACAAGAGTGGGAAGGTTGGCACACGGGAGGTTTCCACCAAGCTGGAGGCGGGCAGGGGACTGGGGGCATCGGACTGGGGTGGGAACTGAGGAAGCCCTGACACTCACAGTAACCCCACACGTCCGTGGGCGTCTGAGCAACCTCCCGGGAGACCACGTGGCGGGTGGAGCAGGCATAGGGCATGCTTTGTAAGGGAGGCCAAAGGAATTGGAGAGTTTTCTTAGTCTCTGGAAAAGAAGAGATTTAGGAAGGACTCCAGCAGGGTCTTTGGGTCCCAAAATGATAGAGGATGCTCCTTATCTATCCTGAGGTAAAAACCGACTTGCTTTGCCGCTGGGATGGGACTGGGGGGTGGGGAGTGGGAGTGGATCACGCACAGGAGGAGCTCGGATGCACGGGGGTGGCAGCTGAGGATAACTGGGTACAGGAATGCAATTCACACAGCTGTGTCAGTCTAAGGATGACAGTAATAGTAGCTGTCCCCGTTCCACATCCCCACCAGCCTTGTGCTGTGCTGTTCAACTATATGTCATTCTCTTAGTCTGTGAATATTTACTGAACACCTACTATGCTCCAGGCACTGAGTTGGACTCAGGGGTTACAGTAATGAGCAAAATAGGTGCTATTGTTACTGCAGGTTACTGGGTGAGTCCGAAATAAATTAAGCATGTAAATGTATCATTACAACGTCCATGAGAAGGTGCAAATGCCACAAGAATGTAAAATAGGCACATCTGGCAGGCTCTGGGATATTGGGAAAGCTCACTATTGGGTTTTCTTATTTCTATTTCACTGAAGAAGAAACTGGGGCTCAGAGAGGTTGAATCAGTGGCCCAAGATTGCCCAGCAATGAAAGGGCAGAGTTGAGATTCAGATCTACTCATGCGTGTGATCTCAAGCACCTGACTCAGAAACACTCGAGTTTAGAGACTGCAGGAGACTCAGCGCCTGTGGGAATATAGGGCACGGCTGTCCGGTGGGCACCTAACCCCAGTGTCAGACTGCACCCCCCCACGCCAGCATGGATGGCCCCCGGGAGACATTTCCTCTGTTACCAGGTGCTGTACTGGAGGCCTGGACCAGCCATTGTGAGCCCGGAAGGCGGCCTCCCAATGTCAGCATTATCCACAGTGCACGGCGGGACGTACCATTGGGGGTCAAGTGTGGATAGAATGTCCATTGAAGTTCAAAGGGAGAGGCCCTTGTCCAGCGCTGTCCAAAAGAAATATAACGCAAACCACATGTGCCATTTGAAATGTTCTCAATGCACACAAAATACATTAATTTCAATAATGTATTTTATGTAAATGAAGGTATCCAAAATAGTATGACTACAACATGTCACCACTGGCAGAATTCATCAATGAGCTGTTTCACATTCTGCTTTCATAGTAAGTCTTTGAAACCTGGTGTGCACTTTTCACCGACAGCACCTTTCTGCCGGGCCTGGCCATGTTCCAAGTGCTTGGAGCCGCGTGTGGCTAGTGGCTGGGGCCCCGGACAACGCTTGGACCCTGCGCCCGACCTGACCAGGCTCCCAGCTGTTGGGGCCTCTGGGCTGCACGAGGGAGGAGCTGGAAGACCTTGACATTGAGAAAGAACGGAGGAGGAAACACATTGACTCCCCGTGTGAGTGGGGGGTAAGCTCACGGCCTTCCGGTGGCCATGGCCACTGGAGCGATCAGCACGAGACATGCGTGTGGGGACCAGGTGTCGGAGCCCACGGGAAGCCATGCCTCCCTTGGCTTCGCTGCCTGCGTCCCTCACACTATGGTCTGGTTACCTTCTGTCTTCCTTTCAGTGAGGCCGACTTCCATTTCCCAGCCAGCCTGAGGACTGTCTTCATTTCTTCTGTCTGAAGTTCCAGAGAGAAAGGTTTCACTTTTCATGATTTATTAATTCCCAGCTTGTGCTCAGGGCCATTTATCATGGAGTTGCTGCCCTCGGCTTTGGGGTGACACCCCCTTCCCGACTCTCCTCGACCTTGTTCCTTCCCCATCCTGCAGGGCTCTTCCTTGTGACCCTCAATGGCCTGAGCCTCCTGCTTTCCAGGACACCCCCAGGCCCTGAGGGTGGAGTTGGGGACCCTGGGGCCATGCCTCAAAGACCAAGTGCAAGCTGGCGTCTCTCTCCCTGACCTACATGGGAGGGGCCGATGTTCTTAGGGACAGATATGCGCCTGTCTCCTCCTCACCCTGCAAAACCCTGTCCTCCCAGGACATTGCACCCTTCGAAAGTGAGTGAGCAGCAGAGAGTTCAGTCTGGTCTGGTTCTTAGGATGGAATCAAACGGAAAATATATATATTTTCTAGTATATAATATATATATCTTATTCAATTATATAAGAGCATTATATAGTTCTGTATACAGTTGAATATAAATCTTATTCAACTATAATGCTCTTTTAATTGTTTATTATTATTATGTGCATCACTGCATATAGATTATTTAATTATCATCACACACGTCACTGTAAGTCATTACACATAAGATGTCACTACACAGGCTGATACCACATGCCTATGTTACACTCACCTGCACTCTTTCACCCACAGTTCAGGTTCTCCCACCCTGGATGCTTCCCACGGAGGGGTCTGCTGTGGGTTTCTGCTCCGGAAGTTCTCATTCTCTGTATACGTCTGTCTGTCTCTCCGATGTTGGGGGAGGCGCCTTTTTGGTACAGGAACTGTTAATCCCATTTTGTAGGTGAGGGAATTAGGATTCAGAAAGACCAGCTGCTGAAGGTCACATAGGGAGGATAAGTCACACATGAACCCAAGTGTCACTCCAGGACGTGCGAGCTCGGCAGGCTGCTGGACCTCCTGGGACCTGATTTTCTGAGGTACAGGGTCTGTAGCCAAAGGGTTTGCAAATACAGCCTTTGAAAGTGGGCAGACCTGCTTCCAAACCTCTGCCCCGTGCTACCTGTATGACCCAACAACCTCCGGCGAGCATCTGCTGCCCTTTGTTACATGGAGTCTTAATAAGTTGTCATAGGATGTAAGACGGAAACAATGTGGGACTGATGTTGACAATTAATGGCCGTAGATTTGCTGACATTATTTTTAACTTATTTTTTCTTTGGGGGTTACCCATTCTTCACGAACATTCCCCTCTGTACCTCCAGAGTTCTGCAGGGCTTCCTTCTCCTAGCGCCCGATTCTTCAAACCCTTGTCCGATTTCCTGAGCATTTACTGAGCCCTCTGGTGTTAACACTGCAGAGCTGGGAGCTGCCAGGAATGCGGGTGGGCCTGGGGCTGTGATGGAAAATAGAATCCAAGCAAATTTGAGCAATAATGCCTCTGAGCTCAAAAGTAGATTTGGCTTCAGACTCTGCATGATCCAGGTGCAAGCCATGTAGCCATCACCTGCTGTCTGTCTCTTGGCCTCCTTTGCTGTGTGTGAGCTCAGTTCACAGGTGAGCTCTGTCTCAGGGTGGCAAGATAGCAGCAAACCCACATCTACATCTCCTCAGGTTCATGTCCAGGGGAAAGTAAGAGACACCTGAGACTCCCCGGATTTGCTCTGGACCATCTGAGTCAAGTGTCCCCATTCTGCTGCTGAGCCCAAGGGGACTAGTGTATTGATTGGACTTAAGGAAGTGGCCCCACCCAAAGAACTGGACAGAGAGGGAGGGTGGGGGTCCCTCTGCAAGGAATCAGGAAAGGGAACGGATGCTGCGCTACAAAAATAACAAAATGTTGACAGCAAGCGCATCCTTTCTGCCTTTCAGGTACCTTATGGTCTAGAGCAGGGATCAGCAGACCTTTTCTGGAAAGGGCCAGGTAGTAAGCGTTTTAGGCCTCCTGGGCCATGCGGCCGCTGCTCAACTCTGCTGTTGCCGTGAGAAACAGCCTTAGACAATTTGCGAACAAATGATTGTGGCTGCGCCCCAATAAGCTCTATTTATGGACACTTGGGGGTGGGGGGGGAAGGGTTTGCCCGGGACCTCAGTTCTCGCTTGAATCTAAAAAGAGTTGATTTCCCATTTGTTCATCCTTTTTCTTGTTGTGTGAACAGAAGAGAGAGCTTCCAAGTTCCATATGTTCTGGACCAGAAAGCAGAAACCTCAGCCTTCTCCTTTTCTTTCTTTTCTTTTTTTTTTTCCTTTCCTTTCTCCCCCTTCCCTCCCTCACTTCCTTCCATTCTTTCCTTCCTTCCTTTCTTTTTCCTATTAAAAATGAAACCAACATTTATTTTTTTCCTCATGACTGTGGTTTGGCTGGGATGTTCTCTGGTCTGGACAATGCTCCCTGGGCCGGGTGCTTTGGGATGGCCTCACTCCCATGCTGGAAGTCCGGCTGGCCCGGGAGGTCTCAGCCAGGATGACTCATGGTGCTCCATCATCCGCAGGCCGGTCTGGGCTTCTCACAGTCTCCGGGAGCCAAAGCAGGAAGTGAACAAGCTGCCGAGCGCAAGAGCTTCCCTCAAAAAAACAGAATTATCTTCTGGAGAGCAGGCTCCTTGTAGTACATGCTTCCCCCACTAGGTAAGAGTTCTAGGAACCCATCTGTAGCAGTGCACCAGCTGGAGTTGTTGTGAGAGGCTGTGTTCGGCTTCGGTAAATTTTTTTTGAAGATTCTTTCAACTCGTTTACCCATCTCATGACAGGTGATTTATGATCACACCTGCCCACACCACGCTGAGTGTTCAGCAGTTTTTGACCAAAAACAGCATGACCCCTGTGCCCCACCCTCCCTATTCACCTAATCTTACCCTGAGCGGCTTTTTTTGTTTGTTTGTTTCCCTGACGAAGAAAGTCCTCAAGGGAAACATTTTGCTGATGTGGAAGAGGTGAAACAAAAAATGGCAGAAGCACTAAAAGGCATCATAATCAATGAGTCCAAAAACTGTTTTGCGCAGCGGAAAAAAGTCTCATTAGATATATTGCATTGAATGGAGAGCACTTGGAAGGTGAGTGAAATTTAAACATGTGAGAATAAATATTCCATTTGGGGGGGTCCCCCCTCATACGCTTCTATTTATGCCATAATTTCCCTCATTCCATTGGCTAAAACAGGTGGTAGGGCCAAGTCTAGAGTCCCCCAGCCCCCCCCCCCTGCGGCTTGGTGGGGCACAATGGCACAGTCTGGAGCAAACCCAGCTGCAAGCCCTTCCAGCAGTTGTCCCCCAGAACTCAGTGCAGAGGGAGCAGGCAAAACACCCCACTTGCCCCCCCCCATCTGCACACTCAGACAGCTGCTGCCAGAGGGCCAGGTCTCCCACCCAGAGCTCACGGGGGGGGGGGGGGGGAAGGGAGGGGAGAGGGCTGGCCACCTCCCCAAGCCGACCGCACACCGGGGAAGCCAGAGGCACTTCCCCCACCCACCCACCCCCAACCCACGCCTGGCTGCCAGCCTCTCCCCAGAAGGAGCTTCCAGCGCCCTACCTTCCAGTTCTCCTGTGTTCATTACCCAGTCCCAGGAAAGAAGGAAGGGCCAAGGGGAGAGGAGAAAGCTGTGTGGGGGAGGTTGGCCGGGGATAGGACCCTATGACCCAAGGTCCTGTGTCCCAGCTGAGCTCTCCCAGTCCCCTGCCAGCCCCCTCCTGGGCATCGCCCCCCCCCCACACACAAGCCTTCATCAGTCAAGCTTCCTGCACCTCTGCCTGCTGTGTGAGTAATAATCACTGGGGAAGACAGCAAGGCATTGGCTGCCTGACCCCCATGAATTCACACCCCTTCCCAGACTGCCGTGGGAGGGGCTGTGGGCAGGTGAGAAGGCAGGTCACCCAGGAATGCAATGCGTGCAGTTGGGGTGGGGGAGGCAGCAACGTGTGTGTAAGTGTGGGGGCACCCCCAAAGGATCCTGCCTCCTCAGATTTCAGAGCTGGCTGGGTACTTACTTCTGAACGAGAAGGGGCACCTGGCGAGGGTCCCCGTCTGCAGCTTGCTGGCAGTGGGCAGGAGCACGGGCAAGGCAGGTGTGAGCCTGGCTTTGCTTAGGGGCCAAAAAAGACGGAGAAGTGAACACGCGAGAACCCCCGACCCACGTACCTGCTGTGCAGGAGCCGCGCGCTGGGAAAGGTGCGGACAGGATCCGTTGCATCGCGGCTCCAGCCCCGCTCCGAGCCCACTCCGCTGCTGCACCTCCTCGCCAGCTCCAGCTTCCAAGGTGGCCGTAGCTCCTGGATGCTGTCGTCCCAGCCCACGGATTGCTAAAGTCCGGGACAGCAGCCACCCCACCGACTCCTGCCGGCCCTCCCCTGCGGGCTGCCACTGCTGCCAGCTCCGACTGCCACTACCTGGAGCGTGGGGAGAAGGTGACCGTCTGCCCCACCCACGTCCCTGACGGCTGCTTCTGAAGTAACCGGGTGGCATCTACTCTCCCACCCAGGCCGGGGGTGGCTGTCTCATGGCAGGCTGGGGCGGGGGTGCGGGGGGCAGGGGGCGGATGGCGGTGGGCTCAGCTCCGACTCGCCCACTGGGCCCCTGCTCCCTGTGTCCAGGCCCTGGACCCCGGAAAACTCTGCAGGAGGGGCCCCTGCTGCAACTCAAAGGCCCTTCCCTGAAGGGAGCACCCCCCACACTGGGGCAACTCTTCTGCACCCCCAGCACACCTGATGGAGATGTGATGGGGGAAGGGCTCTTCAAAGGCCCCTGATCATGCGGGGGTGCAGTACTATTCGGCCACATCTTGGGCCAGATTTTTGAGCAAGACTGAGTTTGGCTCATTAAATAATTTTTACCCGTCCCCAGTCTTTCGTCTGACTGTACACAGCAGGCCTCCCTGAGCCCAGGGCCGGGTCTGCCGGTGTGGCCAGGCAGCTGCCCTTGGAGGGAAGAGTTCGAGGCCTAGCAGATGGTGGCGCTGAGGCAGGATGAGGTGGGGAGGGCATGTTGGGGGAACAGGTGTGGGGAGACAGGGACACTTAGACCGAGGCAACCTAGCTTCTGGGAAAGTCACTCTGCTAGCTGAGCTCTCCTCTGGTCATCCTCGCTCACCTCCCTGGCAGGGCTCCAGAGGCCTCTGTCAACCACCCTCTCGTCTGCCTCAGGAACCCCACTAGTTAGTCACCCGCTCCGGAGAGAGGACACTTTTTTGAGAGGCCAGAAAGGTTTTTCGTCCCCATTGTGTCTCGGCCTGTTGTGGGACCTCTCAATCCCGAGAGAGCCTCAGACTGCCCAGGGAAAGGGCCTGGTGGGCGGGGCGGGGTCCCCTGTGGCTGAGGAGCCCCGCTGAGGGAGCTCCTCTTGCAAGGCAGGGTCGGCCGCAGGGTCGGCCGCAGGGTCGGCCGGCTCAGAGCGTCTTTGTGAGGACAGCACATGCGAGTCCTGGTCCTCAGGGGTTGGAGCCGCACAAGGCTGGCAATCTGCAAACTTCCCACCCCAGCAGCCAGATAACATCATCCCTGCATGCTGGCCCTTGGGTACAGTTTGTCATTCTGTGTCACATGACCACACAGCTGCCCCCTCCCTTTGTCCAGAGCCCTAGGGAACCCAAGTGCAACAGGGTTGTGAACATGACATCTTTGTTCTTTGTCCTCAAAGCAGCGCCCAGTGGGAGGGCCACATGCCATGTCTGCATGCTGGCCCGCACCACCAGCCAGGACTCCCAGAGAGGGCTCCAGCGCTGGCCCAGGGCCTCGGGCAGGGCCTCGGGCAGCAGAGGGCCAGGCTAAGCAGGGGATGTGGCTGTGCTGATGAAGCCCTGCGCAGAGCTTGAGGATGGAGATGGCATGCAGTCCCAGAAGGGCCCAGGCGGCAGTGGGCCATGCTGTGGGAGGATGGGGGAGGTGGTGAGTGGGGGAGGGGAGGAGGTGCTGCCCCTCCCTCAGCTTGGTGTCTTTTACCACCTCCTGGCCTTCCCCCAATTCCTTGTGTCTTTGTGCTCTTCACTCCTGAATGGAGCTGGCAGAGAGCAAGAGTCAGCTGTGCATTGGGAAGTGGCCGTGCTGGGGGATTGGGCGGGATGCAGCAGCATTTGGCGAGGGGGAGGGTTGAGGCGTCCTGACCTTCATTCTGATCTGTCGGGAGCCAGCCCTGTTGACCTCACAGGGTGAGAAATCCTTTGTTGGGGGGCGGGGCACAGTCTCTCCCCCAGTGAGTGGGAATTCCTGAACAATCAGAGGCTCTCAGAAACCCATAATCTCATCTCCTTATCTCTGAGTTGCACCCCCATTCCAACAAGGGAAGCCGGGTGGGGGAAGCCGGATGGATGGCGAGGCTGGGCCGCTGCACCCTTGCACAGCTTCTCCACCTTTCGTGACCCTCCCCCAGCCCTGGGGCAGCTGCAGGATAGTCCACCTGTGCGTGCTGTAAAGCATCCCCCATGAGGTCACAGAAAAGGAGCCGGCAGGAGGGCGGTGAGTAGTATCGTGTAAACAAGGTGCCCTGGCTCCACTCGCCCTCACGTGGGACTGCGCTGCTTGCAGGTGAGCAGGTGCCTGGGAGAGACGGAGAGGTGTGGGTGGGGGTGGGCCAGCTGTGTCTCGAGTCAGTGGTCAGGGAGTCCTGGTGGGGAGTGCATGGGGGGCTCATGTCCTTCCTTGGAATTTCTGCAGGGAAAGAGCCCCAGAGAGGAGGCTTCCTTCCCTGTGGGTCCCACCGGCCTGCTGTTTGGCAGGGTGGGTATGACGCACTGTTGTCTGCCCTTCAGGCAGCGGGGTGAAACTGGGGGCGAAGCCAACTCCTGAAACAGAGCAGGCTGCGTGGGGAGAGTGGGGGCTGCAGCCAGGGCTCTCCCTTGCCTTCCTCTCCTCCACATGGCAAGACAGAATCCACAGCTCAGGGGCTTGAGCCTAGTTTTCCAGGGTGTCATGTGTGTGTGATGTGGCTTCCCAGCATTCCTAAGAGGATGCACATGTGTTCACACGCACTCACATGTGCCTAGTGGGAAGGTGTGCACATTACTTTGTGCAACTGTAATTGTATGTTTGCAAACTCAGTACCTCTGTGCAAGAGGTAGCACAAGTTCCCCCCCTCCCCCCGGCTGCCCCTCCCTGGTTCTCTGGATCCTTCCTCCGTCCTGGGCTGGAGGACCAGGCACCCCCTCTCCTTGGCAAGGCCGCCTCCTGCCTGTCTGCAGACCCTCACCCCTCCCAGGGCCTCCCGTGCACTCCATGATCTTCCCTTTTTGACATGTTTTCAATCCGTTCCCATCGGCTTCTTCTATCCACCCCTCCCCCCGACCCTCCACCTCCCTTCCCTGCATTCTCAGGCATCCCCTCCAACTGGAAAACACCTTCCTCCCTCTGCTGCTTCTCTCTGGGTCTCTCCCCACGCCCACCCCCAGCCGCTCCCTTCCCAGCTGTCTCTCAGGACGGCCTGCATTTGCAATCTCCACTTGCTAACACCAACATCTACCTTTTCGTACCTCCTGGCCTTTGGCCTTGCCCCTTGCCCCGCAACAGGGCTCTTCCCAAGCCTTTTCTCAGCGTGTCCCCTTCTGTCACCAAACTCGAGAGACTCCTGTCCTTCATACTTCTGAGATTTCTCTGCACTTCGACCTTCCTCTCTATCCTCTCTGCTACGGGTGGGGTTACCCTGAGGACCCCCATCTCCAGCTCACAGGGTCTCCCAGACCAGCAACTTGGAGTGGGTCACATTGCTGCTCCCCAAGGCTTGCTGAACTGCACATGAGCTCAGCTGAGAACCGGAAAGCACCTAGTTTTCTGCCCAGAACGCCCTGCCTGTCCGCACGGCCCACCACAGTGTCATGTTTTGTCATGTTTCCTGTCTCCCCTGTTAGACTGTATGCTTTGTGAGGGCAGGGGCTCTTGTGTCCCCTGTGCTCACAGTGGTCCCCAAAGGCCTAGCACAGTGCTTGGCACATAGGTGCCCAATATCTATTGAATTGGTGAGTGAGCAAATGAGTAAATGAATGAATGAATGAAGCTGGCATTCTCTGTGTGACAGGAGCCATGGGCCTCACAGAGGCAGTCCTCAGGTCACTTGCTCTACGTACAAGAAAGAGGTAGAGTTCTTCACCGTCACAGACTTCAAGATAGGAGCTGCCGCCACC
The DNA here is from genome assembly GCA_004027475.1 of Anoura caudifer. Taxonomy (NCBI): domain Eukaryota; kingdom Metazoa; phylum Chordata; class Mammalia; order Chiroptera; family Phyllostomidae; genus Anoura; species Anoura caudifer. The sequence goes on along the minus strand of PVKU01000286.1, from coordinate 447,762 downwards.
TCCAGCCAGAAGCAGCAGAGCCGGGTGTCCCTCACCTCCCTGGGCTCCAGAGTGGGCTGGACGGTGGCTTCTCCCAGGCACAGTCCCTCAGGGGACAGGAGAGCCCTGGGGCTAGGACAGGCAGTCAGGTGACCTGGGGTGACCCCACTTACAGTCACATGTCCTGGCTCAGGAAGTCTTGACCTTCTCTGACCTCTGGTGGATGGTGACCTCTGTCCCACTTTCCATGGAGCTGGAGGATCCCCAGGGATGGAGGTGGTTGTGAATCTCTGGCAGAAGGAAGTGGCCGGAGGATTCAGAGGCAGGCTGGCTGTGCGTACGATGGTGTGGTTGAAGATTTAGGCGCAGGGATGGGGTGGTCCAGGAGTCACCAGCTTGGAAAATGTCTTTTATCCAGGATGGTGTTTCTTTCTTTGTTTTTTTTTAAAAAAGGGTTTGTTTATTTATTTTTAGGGGTGGGGAGAAAAAGTGAGAGAGAAACATCGATGCCTGAGAGAAACATCAGAAACATCCATCACTTGCCTCTTGCACACCACCCCCCACCAGGGACCCAGCCTGCAACCCGGGCATGTGCCCCGACTGGGAATTGAAACTGTGACCTTTTGGTTTGCAGGACGACGCCCAACCCAATGAGTCACACCAGTCAGGGCAACAATGGTGTTTTTTGAGCCCCTATTACGTGCCTGTACTTCCGAGAATTTCGTCTCCAAGGATGCGCTCTGGAGTAACAGCTGACCCCTGGGGAGATGCTGGGCACAGAGCATTCGAGTGGAGGTTGCTGACTGCGGACGGGGCCTGAAGGGCATGAGGCCCTGCGTGGGCTTGAAAATCCAGTCCGGTGTCCATCTCAGGAGGACGCGGCCTTCTCTGTGGGCCTAGAACTCGCCTTTTATCCAGTGGCCATCTCTAGAAGAAGGCAGACAGACACATTCCTTTCTCCTGCCGGGGCCAGTGGGAGCAGATAGTGAGGAAAGAATGAGCCTCGTAGGAAGAGGCAGCCTCAGGTCCAGGAGAGGAAGGAGACCGTGAGGAGGCGAGGGCAGAGCCAGGCACTCAGGGCACGGGTGGTGCGGAGCAGGTCACCAAGCTGCTGACACCAAGGAGAGTCTCCTGGGGAACTTGGCCACACTTGGCACCGAGCCAGGGCAGGGGCAGAGGGGCAATTTCTTGAGGGAAATCCTGGCCCGGGTTAGAGGAAGAAAAACAGAAGAGGCCTGTGCTGACACTCACTCTGGTTACAGCTGCCCCTCACCTTAACCCAGGTGCCCAAGGATCACCATTCCCTGAGGACTCTGAGGCCCGTGGGTCAGCGGCACCGGCATGAAACAACCCTCAACAAGTTCCTCTCGTCTGGACCTACACCATGGCGAGGCTGTTCGTTCGTTCGTTCATTCATTCATTCATTCATTCCATAATCTCACGTTGAACATCTATCTGTGCTTCAACTGGGCGGGACGCTAGAGATGCAGACACAGATCATCGCTGCTTTTCAGATGTGGAAACAGCAGTGACATCTCTGAGACCTGGGCTAGGAGTGCCCCGCAATGCTGGACGTGGGGAGGCAATGCCACATAGGGCCTATAGGTGGCAGCAGATGCCCACTGCAGCCTGCCCGGGCTCCTGGATATCTGGGGGCAGGAACCCCAGTGTCTGTGCACCGAGTCCTCAAAAAGATGTGCTTGGGCCTCAGCCTAGTTCCTCAGCTTCTTGTCCAGCCACCTTAACAGCTGGGCAACGCACAGCACACGGGGCTGCTGCTGGCTGAGTGCCGAGAACATCGTACACACCCCGGCACCCACCCCTCGCAGCAGCTCTGCAAACCAGCTGTCCTTATCCCCATTTTATAGATGTGGAAACTGAGGCTCACCGGATGAAAGTGACTCAGAAGTGAGGAGCAGGGATTCAGAACAGCTGTGTTTGACTTGATTTCCCTAAAGGTCCCCTGGGCTCTGCTCACCACGCCCTCCTCTCCCCATCCTGCTGTTTCTCTCTAGGAATCTCGGAGCAGGGGAGATAAGCTTTGGAAACAACAGGGCCGGTATGTGTCCAACTCAGCCTCCTACTCATGGCCTACAGTTTGCTGCTCAGTCTCTCCGAGCCTCAGCATCCTCATCTGTACAGTGGGTCTGCAGGGGCGCAACGGGATGATTCGAGGTGAGACATGAGGAAAGATGTTGTGAAGTCCTAGGCATTTCTGAGGCTTAGCAACTATTCCTGTTATTAAAACTTGCCCTTTTACTCTGCCTTCTGGTCCCATCTGCACTCCCCAAAGTGAAAACCCCTCTTTCCAGGAAGCCCCGCCCCCCCAGCGCCCCATCCCCTCCTGCAGCCCTGATGCCTGGCGTCTTCCCACCCGGGCCTGGCGTAGCAGGGGCGTTGCCTTCCCCCTCCCTCCTTTGGGCTGCTTTAAGCCTCCGTTGCCATTTGCTGCCTTCTAAATCTTTTCTTTTCTTTTGTTTTTTAAAAAGATTTTATTTATTTTTTTTAGGGAGCAGGGAAGGAAGGGAGAAAGAAAGAGAAACATTGATGTGTGAGAGAAACGTCATTGCTCCCAGCTGGGGACCTGGCCCGCGACCCAGGCATGTGCCCTGACTGGGAATTGAAGCAGGGACCTTTCCATTTGCAGGGCAGGGCTCAACCCACGGAGCCACACCAGCCAGGGCCTAAATACTAACACGAGTGACAGTACGCCCTGCGGCACTAACGACAGCTGAGTTCTGACAAGGTCCCCTGGGCCGTGCTATGGGCTTCGAGTGCAGCCTCAGTGAGTCTTCAGAGCAACTCTGTGCACAGCTATTGACTTCATTCCTATTTCAAAAACCAGTAAACTGAGACTTGCAGGGTTGCTTGACAAGAGATAACTTGTCCGTCGTCCCAGGGCCGGTTAGTTCTGCTAACGGAGCAGCATTTAAACCAAGAAAATCCAACTCCAGTATCCTTGCTGCCCTGCCCCTGGGAGAGCTCGCTTTGCCCACACCCTTTTTGACCCTGAGTCTGTGAACTCCTTGAGGGCAAGGGTCGTGGCTGCGTTATCTCTGAGTTCCCCACCAGGCCCAGAGCAGGGGCTCCCAGCAGGAGCTCTGGACAGGGATCCCCAGAACAAGGCTTCTGGGTCCAACTCTGTCCCACTTATCTGTGGTCTGTGTGACTTTGGGCAAGTTACCCAACCTTTCTGAAAGGGACCATCATGCTCAGAGGGTGGTGAAGACTGGATGACACCACACAGCTGAAAGTCAGGGGTGTTAGGTAGGTAGGGAGCAGGGAGCCGCTGTGCTCTGCCACGGGGGTCTGCCTACGTCACTGTCTGAAGACTTCTGGGTTCCATGGAGCCTGAAGGTGCAGGAATCTGGAGCACCAGCAGGAGTCGCCAGTGAGGCATCCTGCTCCCAAAGGTCCCTCGGTCTGGGATCCCCAGAGACCTTCTCCTGCGTACACACCACGTGGAGAGGTTGCAGTTGTGGGTGCTCCCTTACCACCCCGGGGCAGGTGGTGGGGCAGTCGGCAGGGAAACCTGCTCACGGCACCTGTCCAGGTGGGTGAAGGGTAACCGGCAGGGAAGAGGTGGAGGAAGCAGGCTGTGGGAGGGGAATGCCGTGCCCAGCGATCCCAGCTGCCTAGTCTCAGCCTGGCCCGGCCCTGGCCCTGGCCCCCTGGAGAGGGTGGAGGCTGACCAGGAGCCACATTTGTCAGGGACAAGGTCAGGGTTTCCAACTGCCCAGCCCAGGCCCCACTCCCTGTGCAGGAACCCTGGTTTTGCCCCTGACTGGCTTCTCCCAGGCTGCGCCTCAGGTTTCCCATCTGGAAGATGGGTGAATCCCGCTGGCTCGTTCCCTGACGGAGCCAGACCCTGGGGCCTCAGCGCTGCCTCCCTCCAAGGCTGTTTGCAGCAGCTGTGTATGGAGAAGTGCTCCATAGCCTGATGGGAGAAGGTTCAGAACCTTCTGGAAGCAAGGGGTCTGGAGAAGGCAGGGTATCCCTGAGGGCTCAGGGAGGCTCCTGCACACGTGAGGCAGGACAGTTGGTCTCCCAACTTGTTCTCTTCTTTCTGCTCCACTAACTCCCTTTGAGCCCCCTCTCTCCGCCTCCTTCCCTTCCCCAGTAGCTTTTCAACCAGTCTGGGGCCACTCCCCAGACACACACCAGCCCCTAAATCGCAGGATGGGTGCTGTTTACTCAGCCCCATATGCCCTCACCTGGTTTCACCCTGCTCACTCCCTGGGGCCCACTTTGAGTATCACCACGGCCTCCAGAAGCCGGCCCGCCGCAGCCTGGCACGGACCACTTTCTGCTGGGGGCTCCCACAGCGTGGAAATGGGGCTGCGGCTCTTCCTGGACGAGTGCATCTGCCTCTCACCCAGCACAAAGCAGGCATCCATAGTTATCACGTGCCCCAGCTAGTGAACTGTGAGCGGCAGTGGGAAGAGCCCTGGGCTCGTTGTCAGGCGCCTGGGTTCTAGTCCTGGCTCCACCATGAACTTGCTGTGTGACGTTGGACCTGTCCCCTTCCCCCTTAAGAGGTCTTACTGAGCATGTAGGATGATGTGTCTGCCTGCGTGGATAGGACTGCTGCGGGGCTGGGGTGGGTTGGGCTGGTGTCCTCTCTTCGAGAGAACTGTCCACGGCCTGCTAAGCTCCCCAGGAAGGGGCGAGTGCAGGCCATGGTGAAGTGGCTGTCACTCCACGGCAGCGAGACAGACACAAGAACTAAAAGGAAGTCTTCAGAAATGTTTGTAAGACTTTGACATGGCTGAAACATCCACGTGCTATCCAAGTAAGGCTTCTTTTTAGTTATTTTTTTTTTAAATTTCAGTTTGATTCTGGCTGGTGTGGCTCAGTGGATTGAGTGCCGGCCTGCAAACCGAAAGGTCACCAGTTTGATTCCCAGTCAGGGCACATGCCTGGGTTGCGGGCCAGCTCCCCAGTTGGTTGCGTATGAGAGGCAACAGATCATCGATATTTCTCTCACACATCGGTGTTCCTCTCCCTCTCTTTCCCCCTTCCTTCCCATCTCTCTAAAAATCAATAAATAAAATCTTTTTAAAGGCTATGTTATTACAATTTTTAATATTTGCTACAGCACCATTTTTATTACATTTTTTCAAAAAGTCTTGATCTGGAATGGACGGGCGGGTGGGGAACCACTGTCTCTCTACCACATAGGAGTTGGGAATCACTGACTTTCATAACAACAAAGCCATCTTAAAATCAACTCCAGATCCACATCAGGAGAGAAGGGGACCGTCAAAATCAGCAGAAATCAGCCATGAATCACAGATTGATGAGTTGGTGGCCTTCCTTTCTGGCCTCGGGGCAGAAACTCCAATCTCTTTCCCACTTGCCCAGCCCGTTCACAAGCTCTGATCCCTAGTCTCTGATTTCAAGTCTATTGCCTGGAATCTCCACACACCCAGGGACAGGAGGTCAAGTGTCTAGGGTTGGGGGCTGCACAGGCCTGGGGGGCTGCTGGGGCCCCGTGTTCTGGGGCAAGGGACAGGTACAGCAAAGCCCCTTTGGGACCAGGTGGGGCTTTCTCTCCGTACCCTGCGCTCTGCGCAGCGCCAGGAGGGTCAGGGCTCCCAGCTGCTGGCCGAGGACAGGACCACAGGGAGCGGCTGCAGCGAGGCCAGGGCCCTCCTGAGCCCACTCCATCCTATGCGTCCCTCTGCTCCTCGACCCGGAGGATGCTCAAGGCTAAACGCCCTGAAGAACCAGCAGGACCATCTTAATGTAGGTCGTTAGCCCATTTGCTGCCCCCTGTTTCAACTTGGCTTTGATTTTAAATGTTTCGTGTATTTTATGTAAACTTACTTCCTTTTAGGGAGCAGGTGTAGCTCAGAAGTAAAGGAAACTACAGCTGACCCCCAGCTGTGCCGCTCTTCTCGGCTCCCTGGCTGGTCCTCCAGTGTCCGCTCTGCCCCAGGTTTCCCTGCAGGGCTGCGGCTGTGCTCTCCTCAGGGCAGGTAGGGAGGGGGGTGTGCATTCCTTCTCTGTGCTCCTCAGGGTGCTGGACATGGTGCCTCGCATTCAGCAGGCCTCAGTCCATCCTTGTGACATACATACAAGCTAATGAAATGCACGTGACAACAGAAATGGAGCCAAGAGGACTGTGCCTTCACCTATTGCGGCCCCACTCTGGTCTCTGAGAACAGTAATTTGGAGCTCCTAATAAGCTATGGGAAGACTCCCTGAAGAGTGGAAATTATCCAGGTCCCCTGAACCCGCACCATCCCCCGCTCCTGGGAACTTTCTCCCCTCACCTGGAGGGCTAACCAGGCCAGCCTGGAAGGCGCTCTGCACGCATGGCTGACTGAGGCAGCTGGTGGACAGTACATGGTGCAATACCTCTGGGTTGGCAACAACCCCAGCCAACTGTGGCAAGAGACGGTGGGGAGGGGGGTTGGGGCCTGGTGCGAGTGTGCGTGCTGAGGGTGGCAGGCTTGGCCGTGAGCCCCGCTCCTCTGGGCCCAGCACCTGTGGCATGGTCCCAAGTTCACAAAAAAATCCCCGGGAGGCCCAGCGCACCCCTACCCTGCTGAGGGCCTTTGGTTATGATCTGGAGCTGAAGCTCCAGATCAGAGATTTCAACAGGAACAGCCCTGGCGTGAGGAATGTAAAGTCTTTCACCCGTGTCTAAGCTGTGCTCGTTCCACTCACCAGATCTCATTTGCTTTGTGTGCGGAGTGTCCTGCTCATGCCTGAGGGATGCGTTGCTGCAGGCACTCTCCCCCTTGAATGAGAACTTGGAGACATCTGAACAAGAGGGATGGCGCAATAAATGCCGACGCGGGGCCGGGCGCTGGGTATGCAAAGATGAGTAAGTGCACTTTGCCCTGCATCCTGTCTCACCATCCGGCTCCCACCTGGTGATGCACGTGTGACCTGGGGGAGCAGCTTCTGAGGAGGCAGCACATGGTGGGCAGAGTTCTGAAGGGTCAGGAGGGTTCTGCAGCTGGGGCAGGAGAGAAGGACCCTGTAAGTGGGGGCAAGTAGGTCATGGGTGGGGGTGGGTGAGGTACCTGCAGCTTCCCGGGGAATGATAACCTACAGAGGGCGACTCTTCAGTCAGGGTCAGTCAGGGTCATTGAGCAGTTATGCGTCGGGGGGCAGTGCTACTCAGTGTGGCCTGAGGACCACTAATACCAGCATCCCCCGGGGGGCTTGCTGGAGAAGCAGATTGTAGGTCACTTTAGAGGTTGAGAACCACAGCCACAAGCTGTCTCCTGTTCCTCGGCCTCACCCTGGTGACAGAGCAGGACTCATGGCCACCACACCCTCCTCAGACTGCACTAGTAATGTTCGAGTAACCCACGTGTCTGGACAAGTGACCAGGGCGCGGCTCTGGGACTCCTGCCTCAGCCCACAGGGCCTTGCACAGCGAGACACGGACCCTCTCTTCACCAGGATGTCACCCAAACAGGCTAGAGTATCAGAAAGCCTGAGATTAACAAGGGACCTGCCAGCTCCGTCCCGACTCCTGCCTGGGGAGGGTGTCAAGTGAACCCAGAAGGTCTAAGCCCAGAAGGTGCTGGCCGGTGTGGTAGACAGCAGCTTCTGTGGACCCATTCAAACAGAACATTCTCACCACCACAGGAAGTCCTAGTGAGTGAACACTCCTGAAGAGAAAGCGGGCACATGCTATTTTTACATACATTACTCAGAAATCTGACTGGGGGTCTCTCAAGGAAGCCGGGACACATGTCATCCCCGAATGACAAAGCTCCAGGTTTATGTCAGCTACCTGGACAGCTTGGTCAGTAAACATGGTCAGCACCAGTGGTGACATTGCTAGCTTATTAAAAGATCCCCTCTGCAGCTACTCGGTCATTTTTCAAACATTTGTGGGGTACCTGTTATGTCTCAGCACCGCGTCTAGACGCCAGGGCCACAAGGGAGACAGAACAGAGGTGCTTTTTTCTGCGTGGCCCATCCAGTCCTGAGCAGCACAGAGGGACAGAGAGTGTCCCCGGATGGCTTCCGATGTCTCTCCCAGGGTGTACTCCAACCAGCTGCCTGAGCTCTTCAATGAAATGATACAGCAAAATGCTTAAGTCCGCAAATTGTGTTTCACAGTGAGCTGTGCACAGCCCCCAAATGGCTTTCTCTGTGGGACTCTGAGGTCCAGCAGTGCCATCTGGACACATTTAGGATAAGGGAGGTGAGAGAGAACTCCGAGGGGCAGCATGGGAGGTCCCCCACAGGGAGCTTCTGGGGGCAGCGAGAGTAAACAATTCCGAGTGGCTGGTGACGCGGCCTGGCTGTCCTGGCTAATGCACTGAGGTTCAAAGCGTAGAATGGAGTCTGCGCAGCAGTAATAACAAACGGCTTTGGTTTAATTACATACCACAGACTTTCTAACCGACTTTTGAGGGGGACAGCCCTTCTGAGATCCAAGTGTGGCAAGACTTTGCCATAGGTGATTTTTCAGGTTGTTTTACAGACTGACTTTTGGGGAGACTTAGGAAATAAACAGGCCCTTTGAAATCAAGCAGGGTGTCTGTTTATCACCACAACTTAATTTTCTAATTCTTGAACAGCATGGTTTGCGCTCAGTCACAGCGTGCGCCTCTGATCGTAGCTAGAAGTCTTTGTCTGTACCACTCATTCGTCCTCAGAAAAATGTAGGTAGAGGCGTGTTGCAACGTGTTCTATGAAAAGCGCAGGGGTCCTGTGCAGGGGGGCTTTTGAGTTCACACTTCAAGCAGCTATTTAAAGGACCCAGTGGTGAAGAAAGCAATTACTTGTGATGGGCCCATTGTTACTCAAATCTTCAATGCTCTTCTTAGTGAGCATTTCTTGGGGACTTACTGTGAACTTAGCACCCAACTGGCTTCCAGGGAAATGCAAAGGGAAGTAGGAAAAACCTGGCTCAGTCTCCACCACTTGCAGAGTCCCAGGAGAGACGGGCACAGGTCAGACCATGCAGGTGAGAGAGATTTATTACCCCCATGGAGGAGATATGGGGGGGTTTCTCGGAAGAGGGGACCTTGGAGTTGGGCCAGGTGACATGTATGTTTGTTGGGTGGCTCATCGCACCAAGGAGAGGATTTCTCCCAATTTTACTAGCTTGTTCAGGCCTGGGAGCTCCATCCTGCATGCTGGAAATTGTCCCTAATGTACTGTCAAGAATAATTATGAAAATTTGTATTGAACTTTATTCATTCATTCATTCATTTGCAAGTTTAAGAATTGAGCTGGGACAGGTGGAGAGACTTAAAACTTCATTTTTTGCTATAATGGATTTGAGAAGTCTTTCTTGAGGTGAAACCTTTGTCTATAAAGTGTGTGCCATGGGTCTGAGAGTGGGAAGCAGGTGCATAGTGATGAGACACGCACGGGGTCAGAGAGACCTGGTCCTGCGCCCTGGCTCCGCTCCTGTGAGATCTTGGGCAAGTTTCTTCACCTCTTTGAGCCTCAGTTTACTCATCTAGAAAACATTAGTCAAATGCCTATTCTATGAAATCTGCCGGTGGCTAGGACTTGATGACACACTTTGGTGAATTTCGTAGTATACTGACAGGCATGTAATAAGCACTTGATGAATATTGGCTAACATACAACTGATCCCCTGGGCATCTCAATCTTATCCCATTTTTTAAAAAGATTTTATTTATTTATTTTTACAGAGGGGAAGGGAGGGAGAAAGAGAGGGAGAGAAACATCAATGTGTGGTTGCCCCTTGGGCACCCCCTACTGGGGACCTGGCCTGCAACCCAGGCATGTGCCCTGAGTGGGAATTGAACCGGCAACCCTTTGGTTCACAGGCTGATACTCAGTCCACTGAGCCACACCAGCCAGGGTGCAGTCTTATCCCGTTTTAACTGGTGCACTCTGTCCTGCAGCCGTTTACAACCTGATACCACTGTGGTGAAGCAAAGTGGTTTGCGTGGAGGAGAGTTGGGGCGAAGGCTTTTCATGGAGTCATCTAAGTGAAAGAGAAGAGGGGCTACTTTGCATGATGGAGGATCTGGCCCAGCTTATCCAGAAACACGCAGTCTACACAGCCTCATGGACGCAGCAGGGCCGCTCGTGTGGCCCGTGCTCTCAGGTTAGCCCTGGGCACACGCGCACCGCGTTGAAATAGCCCGGCTGCAGGTCGGTCTCCGTCATTGGACCATGGCCTCCCTAAGGAGTGACACTCAGTCTTACTAATTCAGCAGCAAGCCCAGTGCCTGGGACAAAGTTGGGGCTCAATACTTTGTGAATGGAGGGATGGATAGATGGGGTGCAAATCTGAATCCGAGTTCTGGTCAGGCGCTAATATCTGAATTTTCTTTCAGTTTACTGAAATGACAGATAGGAGGCAAAGTGAGAATACACATATATTCAGTATGGTATATTGACTGTTGTAGAAGATCTAGGAGCATTTTCTTAAGCGGGCAAAGCCCAGAGTTCAGGTTGAGTGCTCGCTTCACTCTATCAGCCTACTGCCCTGGCTCATCTAGTTCCATATTTGGGTGACTCATCTAGTTCCAAATTATGGTGTTCTCAAGTTTATGAAGACTAATTTACCCTATCTGCCTCTCTTCAACTAATTAGGTCTCGGACAGGGAGGCAAGGAGACCTGGGACAGCGAGGAGAGGAAGATGTCTGGGGAAGGTTAGCTCAGGTTGGGTGTTGAACCAGGGCAAGGGAAGTCGGTGACGGATGAGTCTCCAGGGCAAGAAATGCCTTCCTGACCACAGGTTTGTGTCAGCCCTAGTCAGCATTTCCTGCTTCCCTCACCTCGGTGTGAACTCATCAGTGGTTGGTCACTCACTGATTCACCCTGTGTAGTGACCAGTAACTGTCACTCACTCACTCATTCCTTCAATGAATACAGGGGAAGTTCGGAATGTAGTACAGAAGCAGAAAAGGTACCATTTTAGGGCACATGGAGGTGTATGCTACTTTGAACATGTCCTCAAAGACCTTGTGGCCCAATATGCAAATTACTAAATATGCACAGAATAGGCATGATAAAAGGTAGAGGCCAAGAGAGAGGGAGATCATCGCCGCTAGGAGGCGGTATATCAATGAGAGGCATCAGACTATGTTCAAATCCCAGAATTACGTTCCCTAGCTGCGTGACCTGCAGTGAGACACTAAACCTCTCTAGGCCTCCGTTTCTTCACCTGCTGGATTTTTAGAATGAGGGTAAAATGAGAAAATGTGTGTGGGGCCTTAGCCGAGAGCCTGACCAGCAGCTGGCCAGCGTACCCGCAAAGCTTCAGAAATCACAGGTGCCCAGGTGTGGGTGTCAGGGTTCTGAGCTGTACACAGGAAACTTTCTCTGGCTAACATTCCGCAGGCAGGCAATCTGTCGGTGGTCGGGAAGACGTAGACTGCTCAGGGGACTGAGGGAAAGCGTCAGGGCCCTGGGAAAGACCAGACAGGGCGGCTCCAGGGACTCCGCGGGGTGTTACAGGCAGTCACCTGCAGGGGGCCTTGCTGGAGGAATCAGTTTCCGCAAATGTTCATTCCTGGTTTTCTCCGCCCAGGGTTCCGACGCTGTGAGAATCTGGGCTGCTTCGCGTGGCCCCACACCCTTGCCTGCGTTATAGGAGTAAGAGACACCTTCACTGTCACCCCTTTGAACAGAGTGCGGGGAATGGGTATTTTCCACCAGGGGAGAATGAGGCCATTTCACCTGAACTGGTCACAAGTGTTGGGGTCACGAGTGTTAGGCAGATTAGAAATAACAGTTGTTCAAGGACTGTGCCCACCCTATGGGTGAGTCTTCTTTTATTTTTTTAAGGGTTTTATTTATTTTTCAAGAGAGGGGAAGGGAAGGAGAAATAGAGGAAGAGAAACATCAGTGTTTGGTTGCCTCTCACGCGCCCCACACTGGGGGCCAAGCCCGCAACCCAGGAACGTACCCTGACTGGGAATCGAGCCCACGACCCTTTGGTTCACAGTCCAGCACTCAGTCCACTGCAGCCAGTGCAGCAAACCTCCTTTTAAAACACGCCACAAATAATGCACAGGTGCCCCAAAGCTTGAGAATCTCTGAAAAGGGAGGAGTGCCATTGGCTCATCAGGCAGGAAGGGGAGGGGGGTACAACACTGAACAACTCTCTGCGGAACCTCTCTTCGGAAACCTGCAGCCCACTGTGACAACTGGCAGAGTAGGATTGTATGAAGTATGATCGCGCCCTCCTACCTTCTAGTGGAGGAGAGAAAGAATATTCTTATAGCTACAAGGACACGTGCAATATCTTGAGGGAAACTCGACCTTTCTTCCAGATGACTATATTGGTCTCCAAGATACCCTCTTCACCAAGGTCAGTCCAAGGCCCCCGCAAATGAGTGGACCAAGAAAAGAAGGTGGGACTGCCGACCCAGAAGAGGTGGCTGTTTCTGCCTGGGGGGGTTGCTGCCCTGCCTGTGACTTCTCAGATCACAAAGAGAAGACCTGTGAGTCATCCCAAGAGACAGTCTACTCCCTGGTCTCAGGACCAGCCTCCTTCACAGGGAGATGGGGCATCTGCATGATGACTTGTGGGAGGAAGCGACACTTTCTGAACTTCCTGTAGTGTTGGGGAGGGGGAGGGAGCAGCAGGCCTGGAAGTCTGCCCTGGGATCTGGAATCATGGGAATGTGCCCGACCAGCTCTGGGAGGCTTCCCAGTCCTGCTGGACGTGAGCTTCAGGGTCTTTGAAGGACCAAACGTGGCTCTAGACGTTGTGCTCCAGGTCCATTAATCCTGATGACAAGTTCCAAAACTGCAAAGGGATTGCCCTTTGCCAGATCACATGTATCTACAGCCTGACAGTAACAGACTGAGTTTGGCTTTTCTTTGTATAATTGGCACCTAAATATAGCTAAAGCAAGAGAAAGAGAAGAGAGAAAGAGAAAGTTTTGGCTTCCTTACCAGCTTAAAAATTATACCATGACATCGATTGCTTCCATTATGCAAAAAAAGTCTGTTTGGAGAAGGTTTTCCCCTCTTTTTGCAGCCGCCCCACCCCCTCCACCGTCTCCCCACACCTATCTAATAAACAGTGAGCTCTGGAGGTCTGACTGTCCCTTCTGTCCCCACCAGGAGAGACCCTGGACAGGACTAAACCCAGGAGAAGCAGGTCTATGGGCACTTCCGGACTCTGTTTATAGGGCCCATAAAAGTTCAGAAAGCGTAGATTACTGTTTTCAGGGATATTAACGTTTATCCTTAGCTTTCATTCTCCAAAGGAAGAGTTGATCCCTTACTTGATTCTTTAGGTTCCCTTTCTGATTTCCATTTCATCGAAGAAAGTTAAGTTTTAGTTGCGTCTTTTAATGTGAAATAATCAATCATGTTTTTTCTTTTCTTTCTTTATCTTTTGCCCATGTTTTTCTTCCTCAGAATGAAGGAGATCAATGCTTTAATGCAAAGGGAGAAACCTTCAGGTGTGGGGTTGTGGGCAGCGCCGCTGGGGTGAGGAATTACGTTGGTTGGGAGGAATATGAGAATGTTGGTGGATTATTGTAACTAAGACCAAGATGGCAGTGACTTGACTTAGTCAAGGCAGAGATCTATTTCTTCCTCACAGAACGTTCGAGCATGGGCAGCTAGACCTGAGCTGGTAGTTCTCATTTCAGGGACTAAGTGTCTTTCCATCTTACTGCTCTGCCCTCCTCAAAATGGGCCTCCACCTTGTGGTCCAGGAAGCCTGCCCCAGCTCTGGCCACCACATCCACAGTGTGGCCACCGCATCCAGCAGGACCAGGAGACAGGAAGGAGCGGACTGACCCGTGCTTTTCAGGGGCCCCAACTGGAAATTGTGCAAGTTGTCTTTTGTCACCTTCTATTCTGTAGCCCTGTCAAAGGGTCATACCTAGCTACAAGAGTCTGGGAAACGGAGTCTTTAGCTGAGTAGCCATCTGTCCGAGCAATGCTCTGTTACCACAGAGGACACAAAGACAGCTGTCGGGGTAACAACTTGGAGATCTTCCAGCTGCCTTTCCGTTCACACTAATTGAGGGCCTGTTAACCCTGATCAAGGCCAGTTTTGTATCTTTATAAAGAGTTTAAAGAGTTATAAAGGTGTAGCCCAGCTGGTTGGAGCATCACTCATAAACTGCAAGGTCCCAGGTTCAATTCCCAGTCAAGGCACATGCCTAAGTTGTGGATTTGGTCCTCAGTTGGGGCTTGTACAAGAGGCAACCAATTGAGGTTTCTTGCTTGTATTGATGTCTCTCTCTCTCTCTCCCCCTTCCTGTCTCTCTAAAATCAATAAACACATTAAACAAAAAAGAGTTTATCATCTGACCTTCCACCATGTCCACCTGCTCCATGGGCAGTCTGCACGAACGCTCCCACCGCCCATGCCGCTGCGCAATGGGGAGACCTGGGGATATGATCAGTGGTTTGTTGCTCTCATTCCCCCTGGGGTCCGTTGCTTCTCTTTCAAAATTACCTTCACGTCTGGCCTCTTCTCTCCCTCGGCACCACCCTGTCTCAGCACAGGGTTCCAAAACTTCATCTCCTTCCCTCCGCTATTCATTTCTTCTGTAAGAACTTACTGAGCACCTCTTCTGTACAAGTTATCCTGTACATGCCAGAGATTAAAAGGCAATCCTTGCCCCTCAGTGGCTCACAGTGCAACAGGGCAGACAAAACCACACCACACCACACACTCGTGGAACTAGATGGAGGGGCTCAAACCACTGAAACCCGAGCTGTCCTCGCCAGCCCACCAGCCCGCCAACTTTTAATGCATTCTCTTCACTGCTCCGGAATCACAGGACTGAAAAAGGAGCCTCATTTTGTCACTGTGTCAACTCCCACCAGCTCCCCACCCTCTTTTATAATTAATATAAAGGAGACAGGGCTGAGACTCAACGTTTTAACTGATGATACGGCATGAGCACCAACTGACAGTAAGGCTGTGCCAGGGTGAGTGTGGGCCAGGCCCTGCAGAAGGCTCCTCCCCCTTTGACCCCAAGCCCACGGGCCCCTCTGAACCCCACATGCTCCGGCTACTCTGAGCTGCCTTCTGTCCTCCTAACATGCCATGCTCTTCCATGACCCTGTATTTTGCCCACGTTGGTCCTTATGATGAGAAAGTTCTTCCTCCTCTTGTGGCAATCTTTTTCTTTTCTTCTTCCTGTTCCTCCTCTTCCTGATAGCTGACATTTATGAATAATTTCTACATTTCAGGCACTATTCCAAACACTCTATGTCATGTAAAAGCTTATGAGTCTCACAACTATATGGTAATAGTACTGTTATTAGGTTCATCTCAAAAATGAGGAATTAAAGCCCAGAGAGGTTAAATAAATGGTTCCCACTCACTCAGCTCAAATGTCACTTTCTCTGTGAGACCTCTCCAGACACACCTAGGCAGAGTTAGTTTGTTTTTCTTTGTGTTCCCATACCACTTTGCACCTCGCTCTCTCCTCTACCACACTGTGCTGTAAATCCTTTATTTGCATGCCTCCCTCCCTCAGCACTCAGCGATGCGCCCTCCGGAGCACAGACAGGGCACGAGGCAGGCTCGGGAAAACGCACTGAAGGAACGAACAAACTCAGTACTGCCTTCTTCCCTTGTGGTTCCCCACCGCACCCTGGCATCGACAACTTCAATAATTCACCAGTCTTTTTTGTATTTTTCAGTCTTTTTCTTGCCAGGGTAGCCTCGCTTGAAACAAGAGGAGGCAACCACCACTGTAATGTGAATCCAGGAGCACCGAGAAGACATTCCTTAAAACTAAATTCCTACCTCCTGGCAGCCCAGAAGCTCACTGGCTAGAATAGCAATGCTGTGATTTCAGGCTTTCACTACCACAGGGGTGCAAATCTATCTTACATGCCCAACACGGAAGTTGCGACAGTATGTGGGTACACTTTCAGGTGGGTGTTGATTGGCATGGGCACTTTGCCACAGGATTGGGGGAACTGGATGGGAGGGCGCTGCAGGCCCCCTGGGGAGAAAAGTGCCAAAATGAGGAGAAAGGTGGAGGTGGGGTGGAGCGGGGCCAATAGTCAGCAGTCTGGAGCCAGGTGACAGGGGCAAAGTGAGTTCATCGGCTTGCCTTCCTCCTGCCTCCCATTCTCCCAGGGTCTGAGCCTCTCTCTGCCCAGTGCTGTCTCCATTACGGTCTTCAGAGCATCGGAAAGGGAGCTGGCCACTGCCAGTTTTCACAGGACCTAGAATTTCAACGTGGCTCTTCCTGACCATGGCAGTCTCTCTCCCTTGGTTTTTAAAATATTTAAAATGGGTAGCCACAAGAATACTGGATTTATACAAAATAACGTGCATGAGAAGTGATCTGGAGTTCTCATGAGAGGTCAGAAGTTCCTTCAAAGTAGTGTTGACTACTAGGCTTAGTAGGATCTCTGCCCCTCCGTGTCCAATACAGTGCCTGGCATGTGATGCCATTGGTCTTGATTCCTTTGGACAAGCTAGCCTCATGGCCACTCAATAACAAAATAAGGAATGATGTAGAGCTGATTCATTTTTGAAGCTGGTACTATACATTCACACAGATAGACAGACACGCACACACCCCTGTGTAACTGAAGTCACTGTGAAACCATCATTTTGCACCCTCATACCTAATGTAAATCACAAACTTTTCAGTGTTATGATCTCCAAGGTGATTATTGTAGATGTAAACCCTTTTATCCAGAAGGTACAACATAACTGAATTAGATATTCCCTGATAATTGAACATGTAAGCTGTTTACATTTTAAAATAATTATAACTTATATAATACCTATACAACTTTTGACCTTATATTATAAAAGATTTCAAACATATAAAAATAGAATACAGTAATGAACCCCTAAAAATTCATCACCTAGATTTAGCAATAAGAAACATTTGCAATATTCGTACTTATTTTTGCTAAGATGTTTAAAAATAAATTACAAATATTACGACATTTCACTGCTAAATACTTCAATTTATATCCCTAAGTACTAAAGACTTTTTAAAATGTCAGTATCAGAATCACTTCTAACAAAACTGACATTTATTTCTTAAAATCATCTAATACACAGTCAACATTTAAAGTTCCCTCTAGTCCCTAAAAGGTCTTTTTACCCTTTTCTCAAACCTAAAGCCAAACAAGAGCCAGGCACTATGTTTTGTGGTTGGGGCTTGTGAGTTCCTTTTAAGCCGGAATCTTCCCTCCATGTCCAACTCTCCATGCCGCTGACTTGTTGAGAAAACTGGGTCAGTATTCAATTAGAATTCTCTACCTTCTGGTTTCCTTCCTGGAACTGTCATTAAACATATTCTCCTGGTCCTTACATCTAAATTAAAAGCTGGATCTTAATCACATTTTTGGTAAAAAAAAAAAACCTTCATAGGGAATCATATTTCAAATTACTTCAGAATGCGCATATGCGAACTGTTCCGCTGAAGTGATGATGAGATTAATTGCTCACTGAGTTTAGGCGGTGACAGCCTCATCTGTCCGTTCTAAAGTTGCATTTCCCCCCTTTAGAACAGCAAGTCGTCCGTGGGGGGATGTTCCAGCAGCTCGCAAACATCCTGTTCCCCTTCCATCTTCCCCTAGAGATTTTAGCCCCATCGCTGAGGGTCACCTAACTCGAATATCTCATTAGGAGCTGCAAAATGTCAAATTCTGTTTCTGTGACTTCCTCTATGTTTATGTTCTGGAACGCTATTGAGATGCTCTTCCTTTCTAATTTATTAATGGGTCTTCTGTAAAGAAGAACTTCCCTTATTAACTAGGGCTATTTACCGCATTTCAGTACCTACCAGCGTATAGCAAACCAGCCCAGACAGTGGTGTGAAAGGAGCACTTTATGTTTGCGGATTCTGTGAGTGAGGCATTCAGACAGGCACAGTGGGGATGACATGTTTCTGTTCTGGGATGTCTGGACCTTCACTGGAAAGATATGAAGGCTGGGCTGACTCAGCAACTAGATGCTTGGATGATCTGGAAGCTCCTTCAGTCAGAAGTTTCTCTTAACCCAGGAAGACTTGAACACTGAGCTCAGCGGGGACTGTTAACCAGAGTTCCTACATACAGACCAGCCATGCAGCCTGGGCTTCCTCACAGCATGGTGGCCTCAGGGGACTGAACTGTTACTTAGATGGCCAGGGCTCCAGGATGTATGTCCCAGAAGACTTGGCTGAGGCTGAATTGCCTTTCATGACTTACCCTTAAAAACTGCAAAGCATCACTCTCATTACAGTCTGTTAGCCAAAGCAATCACCAGCCCGCCCCCATGAACACACCCTTGCCTCCTAGTGCTGACGTTCTAATGGTGAGAGAGGTTCAAGGGGAGGGGACATCGATCTCACCTCTTGATAGGAGAGCAGGAGCATGTGGGACAGAAGACACTGTGGCCACTTTGGGGCAACACAATCTGCCGCAACCTAAGATTTAGTTACTACAGGAAAAGACGATAAATGTCTGATTCCATCTGTTTCATTATTAACATTCAGCGTAAGAAACCAGTGTAACAGACATCCTAAATGGTGACGAATGTTTTCTGAGAGGTGAGTGTGAGGTGCTCTCATTTTTTACTAACATTCTTAATTCATTGATCTTTAAAACAGTCCTTGTGCTTTAATCTATTCTTTTTTGATGCACAGAGAGCCCCTGTGTATCTTGGGAACCCGCCAGGCTGGCTTCAGTGTCCCTTTGCTAGTCCACCCCAACCTGGGATAGCTTCACTGCTTTCTGGCATAACAAGGCAGGGCAGGCTCACACTGTGCATTCATTCCTGCCTCAGTCCTGGGACTGGCCATTTCTCCTAGAGACTCCAATTCTGTTGAATGAAGAATGATATTTAGAAATCAAATCTGGACACTAAAGCTGTCCAGTAATATGGGCCTGGTGTTGCTTCCTGTGCTTTCTAGTGGGCAGAGCGGACAGAGCTTGAAATTCTCAAAAACAAACAAACAAAAAAGAATGCAATATGTATATGTGTATCTTTAAAAGTCTGTTGTGCTAATATATATAACTCAAATTTGAAAATTATAGGATTTTAAATATTATAGGATTTTTAATATCTTTCATTTTATATCTTACCTTTTTGCTTATGCTATCTTGCAATATAGATCTTACACTTAGGGAAAAAAAAGGTCCAAAATGATGCTAATATCATTTCTTACAATAGGGCATAATTAAAAATAAAGTTTAAGATGCCTTTGGAGTTTCTGTTGTTGATATGCTCACTTTATTTATTTTTAAATTGTGTCCTTAGAATAAATCACACTAAGCTTGTGTAAATGGGCATGTATAGTAAATGTACAGCTTTCATGGCACTTACAATCATGGAGGTGGGGGGAAACCCAATCTAAATAAACAAATGATATAATTAAACAAAGAAGAGGGTAGGGAGGGTATGCAGGTGCATGGCGAGGGCCAGCAGGGGTTAGGTGCAGGGAAGGATGCACATCAGAGAGAAGACGGCCAGGACAGGCCTCACCGGGAACGTGCGCTGAGTGAAGGCGTGTGGGACGTGAGGAACCTGTCTGACCAAGCAGCCCTCTTTCCTATTGGGAAACATGGTCGCACATGCAGCAAGTATGGACCACTATGTCGGGTGCTCAGGATACAAACGTGGGCAAAATCTTATGTGTTCCGCCTTTGCGAAACTTACCATTCTGAAGGGGAGAAAAAATATCAAATAATCACAAAAATAAATGTAAAATTATACCTATAACATGTGCTAAAGTGAAATACATGGTTTCATGACAGCATATGAGAGAGGGATTTTGACCGAGAGTCAGGGAAGACTTCGCCGAGCTGAGATCAGGATGAACAGTCGTTAAGCAAAGGGGACAGAAGGCCACCTCTGGAGATGGACCAGACCACAGTGGCCATCACTGGGAGGGAGCATGACGTAGAAAGATGGGTGAGCAGGATTCATGGGAAATTTGGGGGTTCAAGATACAGAAGAGGACACTGTTGATGCGCAAGGCTCATTCTTGTTTTTGTCTTTAGTGCAGGATTTATAAATTTGTCTCTTTTCTACTCATGAATAGGCTTCTCCAGTGAGGAGTCAGACCTGGGAAAGTCACGAGAGGGGCAAACACGATTCCATTGTCCTGACATAAGAGCTTATTCTGGCAGAATTTTAGAGACGAAAGCCACCCAGGACACCAGAACTTAACTTTCCAGGTGGGGCATGAATTTGCAAGACAGGGAGAGGGTGGTTATGTACTTGGGGAGTTAGCTTTGTTGCAAATCTGCTTTTCATTTGTTTATAAGAATGGGGATTCAGCGAAGAGGTAGAGGAGCTTTGCCACGTGGGTGACAAGGGCCTGGCCCTGGGCTTAGCGTCCTTCGAGTTTCCTGGGGTATAGGGATGATCTGGCAGCCAGATCCTGCTTGTTTCACATTATTTAATATAAATACAAACTATATTATACTGTAACATATAACCTCATTAACTGAAGCAAAAAAAAAAAAAACTGTATTCTATGAGTAGTAACTGTTTGCCCAACGCTTTTGTTGTTTTTACATATATTTCACTTCTTTCTAACTTCTATTTTAATGCTTTATTCACGTGAAGTTGTATGCAGCTCCCAAGTGTGTAAAATCAATGAAAGCGGGACTGTGGGGTGGTGGGAGGAATGGGGTGGGGTTCCTGATCCCTATCCCTTAGCCCATCTCCTTGCCCTCGTCATGACCTCTGGGCCCCCACGTGAGACCTACGGCTCTGCCAAACACAATCGGAAAACCCCAGATCTAAGGGATCCTTTCTACCACCTTACAAAGCTGCCGGGTGACCCGCTGTACAAAATTAATTCACCTTACCTACAGCCACACTGAAACTCAACTCTCTTCTAAAGTGACCTCTACCGAGATCTCCTGTATTTCCCAGAACTACTGCTCTCTGTCCATTTAACTGGGGACTCTTTGAGGTTCCTTTCCAGCTCCCACTGGGTCAGACTTGCTCATCAGCCAGGCCTTCCCCCAAACTGGCTTGTAACCATGATGTCCTTGCCTCCCATCTGCTGGGGGGGGGCGGGGGGGAGGGGAGCCCAGCCAACCAGGCACAGCAGGAAGAGTTTGTGAAAGACTCAGACGAGCAGAACTGACGACAGCCTGTCCTCTGCAGAGCACTCTCCCCACCTTCCATAGTACCGAGCTTCTTTTAAAGTTCTGTAAGCTGTGAAATACCGACAGAAATGAAAAGACTTCTTGTCCATAGAAATGCAAATTATGTCTCCTGGAGATGCGCTCGATTAATGCATTTGTAAATTCACTTCAGATTCCTCATGCTCTACATATGTGTGCACTTTTTGAATTTGCTTTTAATTCTGTCGCTGCCTCCTATTGGTTCCTTATTTAATGACCTAAAAATCTTTCACATGTGTTTAATTCATGTGTGAAAATTTTTATTTTTAGCTTAAAAATGTATCTTTTAGCAGGCAGTAACTATTAACTACAGTAACTGCCTAACAGCCCATTATTAAAGTAGTGGAGGGCTGCAGAAGCCTGCTCCTCTGCGGCCGGGAACAGGACAGAGGGACGGAACTCTTCGTCACTGGGAGGAATCATTTGGTTTTTTTCCCCTCTACCCTCAACCCTCTCTTCACTTCATAGAAAGTCACTACCAGTCCCTGCTGGGTCCTCTAGGGGCCTCTCTATCTCACAGTCTAGGCCCTGCATGCCACATCCCTGTCTCCCAACCTTATTGCAATTCATGAATGCGCACACAGGCGAGGGCAGACAAGCCTGGGCATAGTCAGCGACTGTGCAGCTGACCATCAGAAGTCCATTTCCAGAGGCCCTGAAAGTCCCTCGACAATCCAAACCAAGGGCAGAAATAAATAGGCATAATGAACATCACCTAACCCCTTCCTTGACCCCACAAAAGCACTCATCTTGGCTATGAGGGGCATTGGAGAGGAGAATCCTCTCACTCAGATTCATCTCCGAATCCAGCTTCCGTAAGACCGATGTCTGAGTTCCAGGCAGAGCAGAGGAGCTGCACGTGAGCCCCAATGAGCAGTTGAACCTATAGCTCTAGGTCTTGGGGGCAGAAGCAGCATAGTCCACAGAGAGCCACCAGGAAGGGACAAGGCATGGGTCTTCCCCTCATCTCTGACCCTGCCAGTGTCGTTCCTGAGGCCCCTCTGCTTCTGCTTCTTCTTCTTTTTTTTAAGATTTTATTTTTTATCTTTAGAGGGGAAGGGAAGGAGAGATGGAGAGAAATATCAATGTATGATCGCCTCTCGTGTGTCCCCTGCTGGGAACTGTCCTGCAACCCAGGCATGTGCCCTGACTGGGAATCAAACCACGATCGTTTGGTTCACAGCCCCACACTCAATCCACTGAGCTACACCAGCCAGGGCGCCCTCTGCTTCTGATGGGAGTGCCCGGTGGAGCAGCAGCTGGGCCCAGAAGGACACTGTTTGTTGCCATGAGAATTGCCGTGGTGACTCCAGGACCTGAGCTGTGTATGCAGATGCAATAGGCCAGTGAAACTGAGTTATTACCATAATTATGAATGACCCACAGTCTACTCAGACCTAGAAACATTTTTTCATTCAATAACAGTTTGGGTTTTATTTGTTTTAAAGTGCTTAATGACATATTAGTCATCGGATATAGACTTACACTCAACCAAATATGATTCCATGTGGCTTATTTATACCTGGTGATCCTAGCTCTGCCCTGCTCACTATGGCTTCCTTAAATGTTTTTGGTTAAAAAAAAAATCCCTATACTCATTTATTGCAAAGTGACAGAGACCTAGTTCAAAGGAGCTTAAGCAAAAATAACTCATGTAGCTGGTCAGGGAGCAGAGGCGGGAGGGGACAGACACTCTGGCTCACCTGGATCAAATAATGTCATCAGCTCGACTTCTTCCTACACATCACTCAGTTAAGGTTTTCTCTGTATGGACTTTATTCTTGGGAAAGATCCACCCTTGGGGTGATCAAAGAGGCCCTTGGCAGCTCAGGGATTTAAAGGGTTCCTCAAGCCACTGATTTCAGAAGACAGATCTTTCCTCCCAGAACACAGGCATCTTTCTGAATTCTCATTGGTCCTGCTTGATCACATGCCCCCATGACCAGTCAGTGAATTCCCTAGGTAAGGTGCTCTGATTGGCCAGCTGGGTCATGTGCCCTCCCACACTTCTACAGAAAAGGAAGGGCCACGTGACTGACAGCCCCTTCAGAATTTTGCAAACACTTTTTCCTTTGTCCACAGCCTGAATGCACCAGTGCTTCAGGACTCTGTCCTTGGAGAGCATGAATTCTGTAGCCAAACTACTTTGCCTTAAATTTTAGCTCCACACTTATTAGCTGCGTGACCTTTGAGTAAATTACTCTTGAGCCTCAATTTTCTCATCTGCAAAACTGGAATAATAATAGTACCCACTTCATAGTATGATCGAGAGGATTAACTGAGGTTATACATGTAAAACAGGGTCCGGCACATAGTAAGTCTTATGCGTTAACCACTATTACTATTACCGCACCTCAAGCACCAGCAAAGCTTGACTGAGAACCTAACGTCCGTGTATTTGAAAGAAGACTCATGAGAAAAAAAAAAAAGCAGCGTAGTTCACAGCATGATACAAACCTGTGAATGTGTGTTTCTCAGAAAGAACATCCTGGAGCCACTTTTACCAGGAGATTTACAAGGAATGTCCCACTGCTGCACAGTTGAGGGTTATTAAATACACTATGTTCTGATCAGAAAGTTGGGGTGTTGGACCTCAAAGAGGATCTATTCTCATTAAGTGAAGATTAATGGCATTTTCCACATTCACAAAAGTATAGCTCAGCATTCTAAAAGAACTTCCATGCATCCAGCCCTCATCCTGATTAGTCACGGCACTTAAAAATCTGAGCCAGACAAGCATTCTTTGTGGACTTTTACGTGATAGCACTTCCTGTTAGAGTTTGGTACAACTGTGTCGGCTTTGAGATACATAAACCCAATTAAAGCGTGTCTGGCTTTTTGGAAAGCAGAGGGGAGATAAGGCCCCCGAGAGCAGCTTTCTCATTTCATGCTCTTTACCAGACCGCTTGCCTTTTGGCCACTTCATTACTAGCAGTTAGATCCTGGGTCACGTGGTGGGTGACCTACATGAGCTTACACAGCCCTGCTTGAGGTGGAAAGCAAGCTAATTTGAAACCAAAACCACACAGGCATAGGCACATGCATCCATCCAGGCCCCATTTCTTCAGAGATGTGTTTGGGGAGTTGGACGTCCTTAAGAGGGCATTTGAGGGGACCAGCTCAGTGTGCCCGTCCATTTCCATTTTCTGCAGTGAAACCGTGAGAAGCGTCCATGTTCAGAAATAGAAAATGAATGAGCTATTTTGGTAACATCCCCTACAACCAAATGCCACTCAGACCTTCAAATATCTGACCACACTACAAGTCTCTCACAAGGCTCCTTGACTTTTCATGAAGATGTAACAATAACTTCACAGAGTTTCTTCTTTAGGGAAGCATGTCAAAACCAAGAATTTCTTACTTCCTGCGCATCTACTGTGTGAGCAGCCATTCTGAGATGGTCCATATCTTGTCCTATAATCAGTACATGACCCCATGAGAGAGAGAGAGAGAGAGAGAGAGAGGACCTGGCTATCCAAGCCTCTCGGTGTTTGAGTCTTCCCAGGCTGGGCCCCAGACGTGTGGCCGAGCGACCAAGCCCCTGGTACTTCTAGCTCCTAAACTTTGAGCCCCAGCAGCCATGTGGAGCACAGCGGAGCACAGCTGCCCCTTCTGATGGCAGATAGCAGATTTGTGGACAAAGTGAATTTTATTGTCTTTTTAATCTACTTGATTTGGGGTAGTCTGTTGCATAGCCATAGATAATAAAAAAATGACCACAAAAATATTTGCTTTACTTCTAAGGTCATTGTGAACAGTGAGAGACTGTACATGAAAATACTTGGTAAACTTTAAGGTACTGTGCAAACACGCAGAATTATTGTAGGAAGCGTCACGTAATGCCCACACATATCTATCTCTGCGTAACAATGTCCAGTTATGTCCCCGTCTGAGCTGAATTTCTAGATCTACATTTGACTAGGGCTTCTAGAGCTCCTCATAGAGTGAAAAGTGAAGACAGGCCAAAACAGATTCATAAAAAGTATGGTATACTCTAAACATTTTATAATGAAGGAATCAAAAGTTTTATTTAAAATGTGTTTGGGATATCCACAGTACGATCAAAGGATTTATGAGAAAGGAATTCCCAGAGCACCGCAGGTGGCGACACCTAATGCCGACCCACGTTTATGTGGGGTCGGTGACTGTGTCTCTGAGACTGTATAAGCCCATTCGGAAATACCGTCGGAAGTCTGCGTGGAAGCCATTGTGAATGTGAGCTCTGAACAACTGGGCCAAGGTTGGGGCAGGCCCGGAACAGGACCGCGGGCCTGGCACAGCCAGGTCCAACAGTCTGCTCCACTGGCCCTCAGTGGCTGTGTGTCCCCCGAGAACTGTGTGTCCCTGGCTGCTTCCTCAAACTCGCCAAAAGCCCAGAGAGCTGTCCTCCTTTGCTGCCTGGAGTCTAGGGAGCTAAAAAAGGCCTTTTTCCTTTCTTGTCTTTCTCCCTTTCTCCTTCCGGGCCTTGAAGGTTCCTCTTGGAGCCATTTAGTCTCTCCTACTAGAAACAACAGCAGCGACCAGAACAATTAACATCTTCCCAGTGAAGTGCAGTTTGCAGAGCGTTTTCAGGGACATTGTCTCATCTGAGCCTTACACCAAATGAATCATTATTATTCCAACGCAGTTATCTCTTGATTTCAAGTTTACATGGCAGAAACAATGCTCTCAGAGGTGAATGACTCGTCTGAGACTAAAACCAGCAAGTGGCAGAGCCGGACGAAGGCGCAGGTATCCTGAGTCTGACTTCCCTCTCCTGTCCGCTCTGTCAAGCTGGATCCCTGCGGGTAGACAGCGTGGTACCTCCTCATACACAAGTAATTATCGTGACGATTGTTGTCATTGTTCCCTCCGTGCGCCTTCATTTTCTTTTCCATGGAATAATTTTGTATTTACAGATTAGGGTTATGTAATGGGAACCTGCTGGGAATTAGTATATATTTCAGACCTCAGCTTACTCATTCATTCTAGCTCTTCTATGTTTGAAATGTAATAATTACACATTAATAACTAGAATTGCAGTAATAATAAGCAACACGACTTGATAGTACTTGGCATTTAACAGTTTATAAAGTTCTCTACCATAGGTTAACTCATTTGATTTTCACAATGGCCCAGGAAAGTTAAGTACATAGTGTCCTATTTTATAGAACAAGTTCCCGAACCTCACAGAGGTTAAATGCCTGGTCCGAATAGCTCAGAGATGCTATTTCCACACACTTTGTTGTGTACATTGTCCAGATGACAGATGTGGCATCTGTGGAGTGGGAGAGCACATTGCTGATTCTGTGTCCCCAGGTGGTGCTTCTGCACCTGGATCATGCCTGGGAACCACGTGGGGAGCTTGTGGAAACCCAGGTTCCTAGGTGTGGCCACCCTGATTCAGCAGGTCTGAGATGGGACCCAAGCATTTGCATTTCTACCGAGCTTCAGGCTCAATTTGCTACTTCCTGGCTGTGGACAATACTTTGAATAGGGCTGAGAAAGTGACTCAGCTCCCAAACTCTAGTTCCACCATCTCTAAAGGGGCTCAATAGTATGACCTTCCTCAGGGTAACAACGAAGCAATGCGCATAAGAGCCCTATTTAAACTATTGATGGCTATTGATGTTGTTCTTATTATCCACATCCTATAATGTATAGTACAAAATACACTTGAATGTTGAAAAAATTATATCAAAAACCTTCTTCCACAGCACTCAGGGGTGCTATTTACATAATATTCTATGGACCTGGTGTCCTGGGACTTGTGCAACATGGCAGTGTTGGCTAAATGAGAACCTGCTCCATTCAACGTGTTGTTACGAATTTCCATCTGGGGCTCCACTCTGAATCCAATCCCAGCTAAGGACACCGGCCTCGCCAGTGATGCGGGGCATATCAGCACACTGGTTGCCACGCTTCCCCACACAGGGAGCACTGACGAGGGATGGGCAGAAAGAGGTCAGAGAGAGGAACCTCTGTCCTCACCCACTGTCATTGTGGGCTTCTCTTTTCTCACCAGTCTCGGTCAAACAGCCAGACCGACGGGCAGATTTTTCTTCCTTTGCTTCCTCTAGTACCGGAGTCACTGGAGACTCGACCGTGCCAGCAGCTGTCAGCGAGAAGGAGAAGGAGCCAGGGCAAAGGGCCCTTCAAACCACATGTTGGTTCACCAACCTCTGAGTGAGAGAAAATCTGCCCCGTGGGGGTTCATTTATTCCTGAGCTTTGGAGTCAGTGTCGGGTTTAAATCCGGCTCTGTCATGGGTTACAAGCGTGGATTTGTGTGAGTTACTCTGTCTCCTTGAGATGCAGTGTCTTTGCTGTTAAAGAAGATTAATAAACACCCCATTGTGCAATGCACTCAGTAAGTAGCAGCAATGATTATTATTAATATTCATAGTCCCCCAAGAAGGATTTATTGTACATGTTCTACGTGCCAGACACGATGTTAGGCACTGACAATACAGAGATAAATAGGACATCACATCTGTCCTGGAGACCCCTCCAGGGCAAGAGGCAGCTGGCAACACAGCACGTGGTACAGGGCTGTTGTCAGCACCTGGGCAGAGTGGAGGCAGGCTCCCCTCTGCATCTAGCAGCCTCCCGATTCCCCAGCCCTTCCCTTCATGTGCCTTCCCTGAGAAGGCCAGCGACGACGGCCATCCTTTGAGGGGCAGCCCTGAATGGTTGTGCAAGGTCAAGATTCTCAGCGTCCCCAATCTGCTGCCTGACTGAGCTGCTGCCGGCCCGAACGGGCATCCACAGGGGGGAATCTACACTATGCACTCGTCATGCTGTGTCCACACAAGGCATTTCATTCAGGTTTGGAAAGTTACAGGCTGACGCAGTTCTGGAGGTTTGTTTGACTCTTTTCTCAAATGTTTGATTTCTTTCCTTTTAGGATCTGTGCCCTAGTTGTTCTGGGAAACTTGTGACCTCTCTGTGTTTTTAATTAGAAGATGTCATTTTTCCATGGCAACCTATCTTGATGTCCTAAATAGAGAATCTGTAAAATCAGTTTCCCTACGAAGGGCCAAGCAATTGGAATAGGAGGCCGCCCAAGGAACGCCGGTGACTGGAACTGGTGGGTTCACCATTGGGGAAGGTGCCCCAGGCTGAGAGTCACCACCAGGGA
This sequence comes from Anoura caudifer, assembly GCA_004027475.1. NCBI lineage: Eukaryota > Metazoa > Chordata > Mammalia > Chiroptera > Phyllostomidae > Anoura > Anoura caudifer. The sequence continues at coordinate 419,612 of PVKU01000286.1, read as the reverse complement.
CTCCTGCTACAATAGACCAGCACCACAGCGGGCCCCACTAGGGAGTCTCTTGGTTTGGGCTCATAAAACCAAGTTCTTGGCAGTTGCGGGGGGCGGAGTTTGCCCTTCCTGATGGCATGGGAACAGAATCATGTTAGCTGGGAATTATGGTCTCTCCAGGGCCAATAGCCCATAGGTAATGACAGAGGCCAGGAAAACATTGATGGGAAACAGTTGAAACCAACCCAAGCTCCATGGTGGCTGAATCCAAAATGACCTTCTCACTTCAGCATCTCACCTCCTAATGAGCATCTTCAGGAAATGATGAAGGAGGCAGAGAAATTATGCACCACACTCTGCATGTCAGCACTGAGAAAACAGTAGTTAAATCATTTGGCAAAGAAGTGATCGGTTGCAAAAACAATGCCCTGAATTTTGTAATTCTGTAATTTTGTAATTCTTTTCTCTATAAAAGCATCATTTTCATTCAGCAAGGCAGGCATGTTGATAAACAAAAGTCACCGTGACCATGGAGATTATACTGATACAGTTTTGAATGAAATGGTAGAACGGTCTGCTGAGTCCTTCCTCTACACTTGATCTGACAGGAGGGCACCGTGAGAAACCCTGAAGGGACCCATTCATTCGGTGTACACGTTACTGAAACCCACTAGGTGCAGCGGTGCCAGTAAACACAGCTAACACCTATTGACTGCTTTTAAAAAATCCTTACCTGAGGATATGTTTATTGATTTTAGAGAGAAAGGGGGAGGGAGAGAAAGAGAGAGAGAGAGAGGCATCAATGTGAGAGAGAAACATCGATCAGTTGCCCCCCGCATGCAGTCTGACCCAGGATCGAACCCACAACCTTTTGGTGTATGGGACGATGCTCCAACCAATTGAGCCACCCGGCCAGGGCTATTGACTGCTTGTTATTTTCAGGAACTGTTCAAGTGCCGTGTATGCATTAATTAAGGACTCATAGTCATAATAGCAATAACTTTCCTACTGACTGCTTATTATGTGCTAAGGACTATAACAGGAGTCCTCAAGTCTAACTAAATTTATATTCACTTTTGTTTTCCCCACTTTGTGAATAAAAAAACCCGAGGCACAGAGAGGTTGGGTGACTTTCCCAAGGTCGGAGTCGGGATGTGAAACCAGGCGACCTTGGCTCCAGCGTGTCTGTACTTGTAATGGCTATAAATATTACTTCTTCCTGCTCCGCGTAAGAAAGTTTCTGGAGGCAGGAAAGCATATTTGACAGGCTGAGCTCATTCCTGCCTCAGGGTCTTGCATTGACTGTTCCCTCTGCCTGGCCTGCCCTTCCCTGCGTCTTTGCTCAACTGGCTGCTTCTCATCTTTCAGGGCTCAGCTCAAATGCTTAGAAATGCTTTCCCCAGCCCCCAGCCCAAACATAGGTCACACCATCTCATGTTCTTGTTTTTGTTCTTTGAGAGTGCTTTTCCCTGCCGGGAATTGCTTTGTTTCTTTACCTGTTGCTCATCCCCTTGACTAGAACGTACACCCCAGCGTGGTGAGAGAGACTTCCTCTCAGCCGCCGCTGTACCCCTTACGCGTAGAGCATTTCCTGGCGCAGGGTCAGACACTCGATAACCATTTGCTGAGCACACGATGGAAGCATAGTGGTATTGGATTTTGTCTGGAGCACTAGTTATACTAACAGCAGCATCAGCTGTAACAGCTTCAGCAACATCAGTAATTCTAACAGGTTCCAATGACTTTATGTTTATTATGACGCACATACTGTGCGGTAAATATTTTTCATGGATCCCCGTGTGGTAGATACTATTATTGTCTCCATTTGACAGAAGAGGAAACTGAGACCTAGGGAGGGTGTGAGATGCTTGTGTCTGCACAAGGCTGAGAAACCCTCAGGGCCACACTTTACACCTACAACGAAAAACGTGAAGTTAGTATTAGCGAAGCAAAGGGTATGGCCTGTCAGCACACACCACCATGAGTCCCTGAGCTTCCTGGGGCCTCCTTTTCCTTCTCGGTCCAAGAGGGAAAGTTGAAGTTTCATAATTAAGATGTCAAAGGGCCTAGACCTACAGCATGATACAGTGGACAGGACCCAGGCACAGGCTTTAGAATACTGGGGTTTAAACTCTGACATTGGCCTTGATAGGCTGTGTAACCCAGGGCAGCCTCGAAAGCTCTTTAAGCCTCAGTTTCTCCACCTGTGAAATGGAACAAGAGGCCCAAGTTGCCTGCTCTGCACTGTGACTGGTGCGTAGTCAGCACTCAATAAATATGCCTTTGCCTCCTCCGGTCTTTGCTACAGCTCATTCGGTATTTATGTCCCCAAAAGACCCTATCATTCCTGGATGTTGGAATTCCATATCCTCAAATTAAGTCAAAACTCTGTAGGTCACCTGTGGCCAGATGGCTGTCTTTGACCTTATTAGAGAAAGGATGCTTAGGAAGTAAGGGGTGGGGGGAAGACTGGAACAAAGATTTCAAGGAAGAAAATAGAAACTTTTTGATAGGGAAAATGTGTGGGAGGGGAGAATATTGCAGGAGCCACATAACAAGAAGGACCCCATTGAGGAGAAAAACAGTGTCAGCCACTGAGGACACGGTGTTTCCTTTGCTGCATTCGGAGAAAGGCCCCCTGGAAGTGAGTCACATTCTCCAACTAACCTACAGCCTGCAGGCATCTTGTCCTTTTCCCAAGCCTGTGAGCAGATGGACACTTCAGAGCCCACATGGGTCTGAGGGTCCAGCAGGGTGGCAGGCCAGCCTCACCTGGCAGGTGCCCCTGACCCGAGGCACAGGTGGGGCAGGCGCGAGGATCCAGCCCAGCACCACCCCCACCGCCACACACCACCACACTCGGCTGCTTTTCAGCTTCTGAAACACTTTTCAACCCTCTTTAGTTCAGGAGGCTTTCCTGGGTCACGAAAGTGTGAAGTCCAAAGGTAACATAAGAGGCCCCCAGTATTCTGGGAGCCACTCAGGGTCCACTGAGGCCTGGGGGCTTGCAGCAGCCCTGGGGAGAGGACAGGGAAGAGCGACTTTGAAGACTGAGCAGAGTTTTCAGGTTGGACTGTGGGCATTGGAGCGGGAGGGTAGACTGGAGATAGCTGTAGCAAAGAACGAGAATGAAAATAGAGAACAAGGCAGGGCAGGACCAAGGGACGTTTAGAAGAGAAAATCAGTAGGCACTGGTGATGGCTGGGTATGGAAGTAAGAGAAAGAAGAGAGCCAAAGATGACTCATGGTGTGCAAACAGGGAAACGTTCAGCAGACAGCCGAGTACATGCGTGTGGCAGAGACTGATCTTTGCTTACGTAACAGCCATCCCCTACAGCCCACCTTCCTCCTGCTAGCACCCCAATTTATTCAGTCATAGGGAGGGATTCCTTGATATTAGAAAGGTGTGGGCCTAACCTCTACGAATGAATGATGAATGGTCTAACTAAGTCACACTGACCTTGACCACTTAACTCAAATCATGGGCAAGTGACTCATTCATTTTGACTCAAGAAACATAATGAAGTAAAAGAAAGAAAGAAAGAAAGAAAGAAAGAAAGAAAGAAAGAAACAAACAAACAAACAAACAAACAAACAAACATAATGAGGGGCTTCCCTTGATGAATAGAAAAACAGGCTGACTGGGGAAATAACCCTTTGCCCATTTCTTCTTCCTCCTTCCCAGACGTGGGCACAAACCACATGTCCCACACGTCCTCTTGCAGAAGCCATCATGTGGCCACGAGAAAGGAGCATGAGAGCAAGGCCAGTGGGCTGACGATGGTGGAGCACAGAGTGACAGCCTACTCCCTGATGGCATCTGTGAGCATCTGAATAGATAATAGCATCTACTGTATCTGAACTTCTTGCTAAGGAAGAGAGAATGTTCTGTTAATTTAAGGGATTTCGTTCTCTTTAGGATAAGATATATTAAGGGTAATAAGTTGTCTCCAAAAGTGATGGCAGAGACATGATAGGTATTTACTTCTTGTTTCTGAGTGGTCCAGGCCGGAGGTTGCAGGCTGATGGCGGTGGAAAGCCAGGGACATGAGCTAATGGCAGCTCTGCTCTTTTCAACACGTCACTGCTAAGGTTGCTCTGGGCACAGAATCCCCATCAGCCAGGAGGGAAGAGGACAGAGATGCCCTTTTGGGAGGTTTTGTGGGCCAGCCCTACAAATGGCACGGGTCACTTCCACTCACATTCCATCAGACAGAACTGAGTCATACGGCTACGTCTAAATGCCAGGGAACCTGAGAAATGCAGAGTAACTGGGAAACATGTTCTGGCTCCTATATATGGAAGGCTGTAAGCTGAAATTCGTTGATGCTGTTACTCTCAACTAAAAGAATTCCTAACGAATCAAAAGGGTCTGGAGCTTAGGGAACAGCTTTTGGTGGGTTAAACAGAGTTTTGCCTTGACTGCATTACTTACATTTTTCAAGACGTATCACACATACAGGTGAAGCCGATGGAGTGGGTGGCATCAGCTAGGAAGACTGTAGAGAGTGAGAGGGACATGGAGATGGAGCCCTTTAACTTGTTCACCGGACCCAGCTGAGAGAGGAAGTACTTCTTACTGTCTGTGAAAGAGTGACTGACCCCTCTCAGTGGCCTAGAGGGACATGCCCCAGGTTGAGGAGACCGTGGCTGAGAAGTAAGAACAAATCTGTGGATCAAGGTCGCCCACGTAGTTTTGTTTTCTGGGGCTTCTGGATATAAAATCAAGCAGGGCTGCCTTTGCCTCTGTGTTCTTTCTCTAAGGCACTGACCTGCACAGACAGCTGTAAAACAGTCTTGAGCAAGATGCGTTCACTGTCCTCTTCTCTGGTGAGGCTACTCTATGTGGCCAGGAAGCAACCTAGATCCTGAGACAACAATGCGGAAAATGCTCTCAGTGCAAGCGTGTTTCTTCCCCTCTTCCTTCCCCCAAACTTTGGAGGCTGCAGGGGGGCAGACTCTGACTTCTCCGGGTTTAACGCTATAAAGCCATTAGAAAGGCAGTCAAGGCACGCACTGGAATGCCCCTCTGCCAGGAGTCTGCCTTTGCATTTGAACTTTCCTGGGAGGGTGTCCCTGTTAGGCAGTGGTCTTTCTTGATAGCATTAGCCACTCGATAGAGAACATGCTGTTGATCCCTGGAACCTGAGTCGACACAGCCTGTGAGACTCAAGGTCTTTGAAATATATAGTCAGGGTAGACAATCAGGTGTCCCCCATCCAACCGGCTAACTGTGTCTTCCAACATCCTCTCCTCAAAGCTCCCAATCACAGTGCCGAAGCGAGAGAGAACACTCACTTGAGGCTTGGTCTGGAAATTTGGGGATGTGGGCACTAATTAGCTCATTATTATCCAAATAAATTTACCAGGGCGGCAACCATATTATATGCATTTCATTGCACCCCCGCCCCTACCATACTCTGCGAGACGAGATGAATCGTAACTAGCATGCATACCATTCTCACTTGATGCCAAGCATCACGTCCATGTTTCGCCGGTGGTATCCCATTTAATTTTCATCAGAACTTTGTCAGGTAGCTTGTAGTATTGTCACCTTTTTACAGATGAGGATACCGAAGCTAAAAGATTGTGAGTAGCTGCCCAAGTCACTGAGTTCACAAATGGATGAGGCAGGATCCAAGCCCAGAGGTCTGAGTAACCCTACACCATCCCCTGTTAATCCTTGCATGGATTTAAAAAGCTAGGTAGAGTACCTGAGCACCCTGCTGGCATCCAGTAAATGCTCAATAAATGGCTGTTATCCTCATGTCATTGTTCCTTCTTCATAGGTGCACACAGTGTAATTTTCCTATCACATTGCTCAGTGGGCCTTACACTGTGGGCTGCCTTGTATCTTGTGTGACTATGAAGAAGCTCTCCAAGACAATGCCTTTGTTAGGAAATTTTGTTGGGGGTTTTGTGACATGACAACTGAGGTCTTGGTGACAGGCAAGGTCTGGGGGACCTGGCTCAGAGAATTAAAAGGTCCCAGCAGTCTACCCCTTGGTGTTCTAATTTATAAGACTTCACTTACTAGTAGTAGTTTTCAGTCACCCGGAGAGCAATATAAAATTGAGTTAATTTGTGTTTATTCTGCTAATTTTTCCTTAATAAAGCTTATTTTTCCAATATACAAGTATTATAAAGCTTGGAAAATGCAATAAAGTAAGAAGAGGAAAAAATCAACATAATTCAGTATGCTCCCATTAACATCTTTGTGTTCTAATTGACATTTTATTGATATTTTTATCTGTTTGCTTTGTTGATAACATGAGAGACCATTGAATTCCCATGGACCAGAGTCATCAAGTTTTTCAAATCTGGTCCCCTTGGCTTGGGATACAGAAAGGCCCTGCTACTGGCTGATTCGGAGGCCCTGGGTCTCCCGGGTGCAGTTAGACAGGTCCTGCCCGCGCAGTGGTCAGCGGGGCCCCTCTGGGCAGAGTGACAGAGGCCCAGCTATCTCAGGGAACAGCACTCAGCTCGGGGCCAATACTCTACACAAGGGTCGACCCAGTCCGGAGGAAGTTTGCCTGGGCCCGGTTCCCACCCTGTGGTCACATCACGGTGACGCAGCAGGAAGCCAGCCTCCCCAGAGCCCAGGTCTCCCACAGGAAAGGGCTGTGGGAGGTTCCGCCTGGGCTGCAGCGCCGTGCACACTGGGCTTGCGGCCGCCTTCCCACCCCACGGTGCTTGTTCACCGGCGGGCAGGCCGGTCTCCAGACTGTGCTGCGGCAGTTCCTCCACCGGGTCCTCGTGCTTGTGGTGAGCCTGCCGTGGTGCCTGGCCCTGAGGGACTTCCACAGGGGTCACCGGTGAGATGCCTCCTTTTGGATGTCATGTACTAAGCAATGATTAAGCAGAGGACAGTTATTTTCCTGTGGGGGAAAAATCCTTTGAAGCCTTGGACCTGTTCTTCTGCTCGCGTGGCTTCTGGTGACCGCGGGAAGAGGGGGAGGTCTCGGCATTCCTCTTCTCTTCAGCTGGAATTTTCTTCTTTGTAGAGATGAATAACTCTGCTGTGCTGTCCTGCTGGCATCTCTTCTCTTTTCCTCAATTAGTGTCTACACCATTGCTGAGCTCCCCTCCAAGGCTCTCTCCCCCAGGACCCCGCAGCTAGCGGGAACCAAGCAAAGCAGTGGGAGTCCAAACACCTGCCCGCAGCTGCAGGTTGGCCACACCCCCGCTCGACAGCCAGCAAAGCTCCTTACCTCCCAGAGCCCCGTGCTTCCTGCAAAGTTTATTCTCTTCATTGGACAATTTTTTAACTGACATCCCTTGCAGCTGTGAGTCCAAGAACAAGCGACAATCATGCTAAGCGATCCTTGGGCAGCAAGATCCTAAGACACCTTCTAAGCCCCCTGTCATCTCAGGGCCGCATGCATTTTATTTATTCAAATTCCTCGAAGGCTGGCAATCAGTATGCACACCTTTTAGAGACCAGAGTGGTGGACAACCAGAATCAGACATGGAGCGCTCACCCAAATCTCTGCGTTTTGTTCTGAGGATGAGGTCATGCACTGCGTCAGGAGAACACCAGTGGGGCTGAAGTGACACACCCAAGGCCTGTCCCGGGCACCCCCAGGAAGACTCGCTGTGGGCACAGGGCAATCGCTCTGTGCCAGGAAGCCCACTGCTCTACGAAGCACCACTGTTTTGGCCCACAGACTCACAGGCCTTCTGTTACTCACAACGTTTTCCTGAGTCTGGATGGCGCTGCCCAGCTCATCTCTGTGCTGCTGCCACGCCCAGCTGCCCGGTGGCACGCTGTTTCCTTCGAGGTCCAGCTGGCCCTATCTAATTGCATTTAGCCTGTGCTAAATATGCCTCACCACGGGGCACAGTGGTGACAGGACAGTGAGGCCACATCTTGGCCGCTGGGTCAGCTCAAAACTCAAGCTGTCCATGAAAATGAAAGTGGTTTGGGGGCTAAGCCTGGGAAACCGCTGTCCCACAGCCCCAAGGCACGGTCTAGAGTGTGGGGTTTCATCCTGGTGGGGCCCTGGGCAGGCCAGCCCCAAAGGGTCCACTATGGCATATCCATTATTTTGAATTAAAGTTACTTAAGAAGCTGCCGGGGCAAGAAGAACACTCTGACCTCACTATCTCTCTGTCCTCCTAAAAGCAGGAGGTAAATTTCCTGTGTGAAAGGTATCCTCACTGTACCTGGTCACTAATGAAAGAGAAATCTTTATTTCCCAAGTTAGGGCATTCAGGGCAAGAAGCATTAACATTCTGGGAAGATAGAATAGGTGCATTTTTCTCTAGTCCTCTTGCTGGGCCCTACTAAAAACATGGATGTTACGTGTAAAACAAGCAAGAGTCTAAAGGTGGAGAGAAGGGGCAGACTGGCGCGGACCTCCAGATCCAAAGAGTGATCTCAGGGTGAGTCCACGGGTTTTCTTTTTGCCTTACGTGTCCTGGGCGAGGTGCTAGCATGGCCAGTACCACAGAAATGCCAGTGAGTCGGACATAAAAATTCCCAGCAGGAGCCTGCTCTCTCTCGCCAGAGCACCAGGAAAGGAGCAGCCTCACAAGATAAAAAGCTTTTAGACAAAAACCCTTCTACTCCAGTCAAACTCCAGCACCAGCCAAGATGAGGTGGTGAGCCCCATGAGGTTGTCACGAGGTGCCCCACCCTACCCCACCTGCTGTCCAGGTGGCTCCAGAGGAGGCCATGTAGGGAGCTGGGGCTTTCATCCCCACTGGTCACATTGCAAAAGAGGAATTAATCACATGTAAATAAGTAATCTTAGTTCTGATATCACTAATCTAGAAAAGAGAAGAAAAAAGTAAACCCAAAGAAAGTGAAGGAAGGAAATAATAAATATAGAACAGCAATCAAAGAAGTTGAGAACAGAAAAACAGAGAAAATGAATGAAATGAAAAGCTCGTTCTTTGAAAAGAACGGTGAAATCGGCAAACCTCTAGCAGGACTGACACGGATTATTAATGTCAGGAATAGAACGTGCGATGTCACGCAGAACCTGCACGCACCCAGAGGGCAGTAAAGGAGCATTACAAGCAATCCTGCAAACGTAAATTTAACAATGTAGGTGAAATGAATCAATTCCTCAAAGAGCGTAAACTAACAAAACTCACCCAATGTGAATGACATAGCTAACCGAAATCAAATTATTTAAAAATCTCCCCAAAGAGAAATCTCCTGATCCAGATGATTTCACAAGGGAATTCTATCAACCATTTAAAAAAGAATGAACACCAACTCTACAAAATATCTTATAGAAAACAGAAGTGGAAGGCAGACTTCTCATTCATTTCATGAAGTTGGTATTTTCATGACTCTAAAACCAGACACTGACAATACAAAAAAGAAAACTACAGGCCAAATGGACCTCATGAATTCAGAGGCAAAGGATTAGCAAGTAGACTTTAACAATATATAGAAAGAATTATAGTCCATGACCAAGTGGGGTTTGTTCCAGAGATGAAAGTCTAGCTCATAATTTGAAAATCAATCCACATAAGCTACCTTATTAATAGGCTAAAGAAAAATCACACAATCATCTTAACTGATGGTGAAAAACCATTTGACAATATTCAACACCCATTCATGATCAAAACTGAGAAAACTAGGAAGACAGGGGGACTTCCTCATCTTGATAATGAGCATTTACAAAAATAAATCTACAGCTAACATAATTCTTAATAATGAAAAAACAAATGCTTTCCCTCTAAGATCAGGAACAAGTCAAGGTTATCTTCTATCACCATTTTTATATAATATATTTCTGGAAGTTTTAGCTAGTGTAGTAGGCAAGACAGGAAATAAATGGCATAAAGATCAGAGGGAGGGAGGGAAGGAGGGAGGGAGGAAGGAAAGGAAAGGGAAAAAGAATATTGTCCTTCTTTGCAGATTACATGACTGTCTTCGAAGAAAATGTTAAGGAACCAACAAAAGAAACCTCCTAGGGAACAAATACATAGGTCCAGCAAAGTTATAGGCTACAAATAAACACACAAAAATTAACTGTATTTCTGCATATTAATAATGAACACATGAATACTAAAATTAAAAACACCATACTATTTATAACCACTAAAAAAAAATGAAGTACTTAGGTGTAACTCTAATAAACACGTTCATGACTTGTATACTGAAAACTACAAGATGCTGATCAAAGAAAATCAAAATAAATAGAGAGATACAGCGTATTCATGAATTGGAAGACCCCAACTTAGTAAAGAGGTCAGTCTCCCCAAACTGATACACCCATTTAATGCAATTCATATTAAATTCCCTGCCAGACATTTTGTAGATCTGTACAAGATTATTCTAAAAGTCATATGGGGATGCAAAGGAACTGGGATAGCTGAAACAAACTTTAAAAAGAAGAGTGAAATGTGAGGATGCATGGACCCAATTTCCTGACGCATTATTCAGCTGGAACAGTCGATGTCGTGTGGCGGTGGTGGCGGGGCAGACAGGTAGGTCGATAGAAACCATAAAGAACCAAGAGCCCTGGCCGGTGAGGCTGGGCTGGTTGGAGCGTTGTCCTGTAACCCAAAGGTTGCAGGTTCTATTCCTGGTCAGGGCATACACCTCTGTTGAGGGTTCGGTCTTCCATCTGGGCACTCCTTGGTGTGAGCACATACAGGAATCAGTATTTTCTATTTAAATATTTAATAGAGATTTGATTTGCTTATTGATTTTTCCCCAGTAACAAATTTTACTCTACAGGGTTTTCGCCTCAGACATTAACAAATGCACACTGTTACTATTTGGCATTCTTTGTCAAAAAAAAAAAAAAAAAGTGAGACTATTTGCTTGCCGCGAAGACAGAGTATAAACTGTAGGCTGAAGGCACCCAGCCTGAGCGGTGAGAGATGGGTGAGGCAAGGGAGGCCTTCGACACACGTCAGATCGTGCCTCACGGCGGAGCCGGCCCCCAGAGTGTGAGGCTGGCCCCTTCCCACAGTAACCTCCCGGGCTCCCACATTTCTGTGAACTTCCCTGTTCCGCGAACACCTGCATTCGGGGTCACCAATTATATCAATGGGAACGTTTCCCCCAACACTTCCGGACCTGCCGACCCACAAAAGACCACTGACGCCCAAAGTCCTCATTTAATCAGCAGATAGCGCTCTGGGAACGGCAGGCTCTCGCTCACAGGAGGATGGCTGGGAACCAGTCCGCAGCGGGCTCTCTCTTGAGTCTGAGTGGTGGAAAAAAAAATCCTGAGAAATCCCTTTGGACGGAATGGGAAAGAATTCACATAAAAAGTTTTATTGCTTATGACAAACTCCTACTGCTCACATAAATTTCTTTACAAACTAGAGTAACGTTATAACTATGCCATGTAAATAACACACACACACACACACACACACACACACACACCCTGACATACGAGTTGACTAGGCCGCATTTATAGTGTCCTCCCCAGAAGAAAATACTGATTTCTGTCTAGACATCTTTAAACACGAATGGAAAAACAATTTCAGCAGTCAAGTTTTCAAAGACCGTCACGTTCTGAGGTGGACTCTCAGTCCCTCCCTATTTCATTCCGGATAATTCTTCTACTGTCATAAACTAGAGCACACATTTATGTTTTATTTAATTTACAGATGTGCAACTCTTTAATTTACCAGAATGTTAATTGCTACCCCTCCTTTAAAGACATGCTTCACAAGATGCTCAAGATATCTTATATTGATTATATCATTTGTTTCTCCAATATTCTTGGCAGCACATTTTTTATTGTTATTTTATTTTTAAGATTTTATTTATTTTGCAGAGAAGGGGAGGGAGAAAGAGAGGGAGAGAAACATCAACGTGTGGTTGCCTCTCACCTGGCCCCCACTGGGGACCTAGCCCGAAACCCAGGCATGTGCCCTGACTGGGAATCGAACTGGTGACCCTTTGGTTCACAGCCCTTGCTCAATCCACTGAGCTACACCAGTCAGGGCTAGCAGATTTTTTAAAAGGGCCAACAAGGTAAGAAACAGGTTTATTCTCCCCATTTTACAGCTGAGGAAACTGCCATGTATAGGGACGGAAATGGACTCCCAGTCACTCAAAAATGTACTGATTCATCAATTATTTGAGAGCCCCTGCCCTCCAGAGGCGACAGTCCCAGCAACTGTCTGGGTCCCTCTTCCTTGGGGTTCCTAGTCTTATGGGGGAGTCCGGTTGTTGCTTTCCAAATGCAAATCCAATTGTGCACACTTTTGCTTAAATTATTTCTGGCGTTTTTAGCAGATCTCAGGATAAAGACTAAAATCCGTACCGTGGCTGACATGCTCACGTGGTCTTGGCCCAGACCCACGAATAGTGACCTCGTCTGATTTCCGTCCGCACTCCGGCCAAAGCTTCAGGTCTCTCACTCAAGAGGCTGTTATGTTTTCGGGTTTTTGAGGGTATTTTATTTAATTTCAGTTTTCATTTTTATTGATGTTTTAAAGGCGTATAGTTGAAAGAGTTTTAAAGGCACATAGTTGAAACAGTTGATATTTCTAATAATCTTGTTACGAAGAGTAACAGCCGTCTTTCCTCAACCACTCTGAAGACCTCGGTGGATCCTTTCGTTATTCACCTCCTCGTCTCCACGATAACATTCTGGGTGGCCGAGTCTCTGCTTTTCAGCGGGAAGCACTGTCTGCTGACGTCACACAGAGGAGCATGAGGATTCAGCTTTATTCACAGCGCCTCTCCACCATTCCGGACTGTATGATTTCTCATTCTAAATCCAAATTTCATAATCAAGGGCAGATCATATGTGCCACAAATTATAGCATAAAGTTATACTCACTTGTTCCCGATTCAGAAAAATCTGAATAGAAAGCTTAGCTCAGGGGTAAAAAAGGAAAGACATTAACTGGATTTTTTCACTAGAAGGACTCTTAGGGATCAGTTCTTCCACTCTTTTAACTTCAGACATTTTGATACCTAGGTTCAAGGTCAAATGGAGAACAGCCAGGGGACTGGCAGGCAGTTCTTAGTCCGCTCCCAGGGCTCTCCAGCCTATGGCATGCTGCAAACAAACTCCGTGAGGTTGAACCCAGGCCTGATCACTGGGTGTCAGGAAGTTTAAACTGCTTGCCCGAAGGTACCCTACTGGGCAATCCTGGGCAGAAGCAGCTGGAATGGAGTGTGAGCCCGGCTCTGGCTCTGAGCTCAATCCTTTCCCTTTTAATTCGCATCACACTGCTTCTGGATTTGTCAGACCACTACCGTTACTGCTTCTTGGAGCCTAAAACTAGCGGCCTGCTGTCAGCCTCACAGACCCGTTGTAAGAATGAAGTAAACATAGACGTAAACGCTGTGCCCTGAAAGAATGCCCGACGCGTGGTAAGCACCCTCGACGCGTGGTAAGCACCCTGTAAATTTCCGCTGCCGTCAGAATCACCCCCTCTCAGTCCCTTCCCCGTCGCTGACAGCCCTCCCCTTTTTCTTGGTCCTGATAAGTAGCCTTCTTGTCTTTGCTTGCCCTCACGAAAGTGAGAAGGTTTCCTCGTGAAAGCTTTCCACCAGAGAGCTTTCGTGCCTTTGTCCACTCGGAGTTCAACTTTGATCCTCTTGTCTGATTTTCTTCATTTTTTTTTTTTTTTAACACCTGCCTTCCATTTGGAATTGGCTTCAAGTGGCCCTAGAATTGTCCCATTTGCTTTCCACTGGGGTGTTCATCACATCTTCCCACACTGACTATTCCGTTCCCACCTCAAGCCAGTCCCTCCCAAGAAGCCCTTCCCGTACCAGGCGAACGCTCTTCACATTCGCAGAAAGAAAAGAATCCCAGCACCACGCCCCCGGCAGGTTCACCCGCCCTTCGCCTGCCCCCTCGGGATCTACGGCTTCACAATCTCAGCTTTCTCATTTGTGAAGTGAGGGCACCGGACAGCCGAGACCCAGAATTCTTGGATTTAATGAGCACTTTTGTTTCATTTCACATATCTGATCCTTTTCAGCTGGGAACCCGGGGCTGCTGCACCTCCCACAGGAGCAGCGCAAGGCTGCCATGCCGAGCCCCTTATTGGTAGAAGACACTGCGTACACGCCCCTATTACACCACGGGGAAGATCACAGCAAATTAAGACCGTTCTTCCTTCAACATCCGAGACTATCCGTTTTTGGCGGGAAGAGTAACTAAGCGCCTGCATACCTTTACATCCGTTCCCTGTAATGAAATCAGCAAAGCAAAACTGTTGGCAAGAAATGGATCTTAAGGGCTGATTTCTCTTCCTTTCCCTCACCTCTCCCTTCTTGCCCTCCTCTAGATAGAGTGATAGCTTCTCAATATGTGAAATTCTCCTATATCCTGCCTCCTTAAAGGAAGTTTTCTACTCTTGTTATTATTTCATATGGTCTCCTGACCCATAAAGGGCAAAAAAAAGAAGAAGGAATTAAAGAAAACTTGAAGGAAGAGGAAAGAGAAATGAAATATTAGATTAAGCATCCAAACTATGTCAGTCCTTTCACCAGTCACTCAATATATGCTATTTAATAATGATGACAATGCTGCAAGGTCATTGCTATTATCACTGTTTGTAGCTGAGAAAACAAAGACTCAAAGGGTTAGGTTGTTCATTGCTATTGTCCACCGTCCCATTGGTCCGACTAGGCTTCAGTCAAATTCTGCTCGACGCCACAGCCATTTCTTTCCCCTTCGCTCTATGGATTCTCCATGGCTGCTGAACAAATTACCGCCAAAACTCAGTTGCTTAAAACAGCAAATCTTTCTCATCTCACAAGTTCTGTGAGCCAAGACTCTGGGTGCAGCTTGGCTGGGTGCCTCTGACTCAGGACTCCTCAAAAGGTGTCAGCTAGGGACTGTCAGCATTTCCAGGGTCACTCAGGTGGCTGCTGGAAGGCCTCGGCTTCTTGCTGACAACTGGCTGGGGACATAAGTTTCTTGCCAAGAGGCCTCTCCCTAAGGCAGCTGGCTTCCCTCAGAGTGAGTCAGGAAGAGAGCGAGTGAGGACACCCAAGATGGAAGCCACAGTCTTTGTATAACCTAATCTCGGAAACGACACCCCATCAATTCTGCTGTATTCTATCTCTTAGAAGGGAATCAACAATCCAGCCTACACTCAAGGGGGGGATGACACGAGAATGTGAATGCTGGGAGGTAGTGCCCTCCTGGAGACAGCATAGAAATCATATTTCTGAGCTCATTTTTTATGTCCTAAAGTATTCTTTGCTTTACAAAACTATTTATATTTAAACCACCCCTCAGGTAAACCTAGCACTCTACCTGTTTTTACCAACTTTCATGAACTTTTTTACACTGTAAATTTTCAGGAACGAATCTCAGAGAAATTTATACATATTATATACTATATAAATGTATATTAATATATAACATGAGTATAATATCAATGTGATATTAATATAGTTATATAATATGATAATATATCATATGATATATTGTATTAATATATTGCATGATATAATACATATTATACAATATATTACATGTCATATAATATATGCTATAATACAATAACATGTCATATAGTATGAATATAATATATTATGATTATATATGATATATTATTAATATAATATTATATTAATATATAATAATATATGTTCTCAGGAAAGAATTTCAGAGAATATATATTATATAAAATATATATTTTTTACATATATAAATGCTAAAATGTTGTCTTCATACTGTCTGGAATGTGTAAAATATTATAATAAGATAAAACCAAGTGACAGGAATAAACAGCATTGTTACATTTATATAAGCCCTATTTTGCAAACATTTCTGTAGTGTTATAATCTGGGTGACAAATGTCTTAGTGGCCACCTGCCCATGTGTGTCCCCTGGTAAGTGACATTTCATCAGTTCTCTGAGTGAGCCAGGAACACTCACTGACTACGCACTAGGAGCAGAGGCCGTTACCCTGGCGCGCACATAGTAAGTAAAGCTGTCTGCGGCCCCACCCCAAGTCTTAGAATCCAACTGACAAGGCTGAAATACCTGAATCTCACAGAGCCTAACAGGGAGAGGCACACACCTGCCTTTTGAAGGCCACTCAGACAGGCCCCAGGGTCCCAGAGACTGGGCTTCCACAGCCTGCTCTCCTAGGGGTTCTTTGGCCGGTGCTCTTGCCTGAAAACAGGTATAACAGTGCCCACCCGCCCGACAGGACAACTGCGGGGAAAGGCAGCATAGCCGAGCGGTTTAGGCACATGACGGCAAAGCCAGGCTGCTTGGGTCTAATTCTTGGCTCTACCACTTACTGAGGAAAGCCCTTAACGTCTCGGCTTCAGTTTTCCCATCTGAAAAGTGTGCAGAACGATGGCACCTGCTTCCTAGGGCTGTTGGAAAGAGTGAGTGGGTTACTATGTATAAAAAAAGCCACTTAGAACAGTAGTTGGTATTTGGTATTAAATGAATAGGGATAAATGAAGACATTTGTGTTAAGCCCTTTGCGTAGCACCTGGCATAAAGCAAGGAAATAAATTATTCTCAATTTTTTAACCTTTTATTTCTTTATCTGTCAAGTGGGAACTAAAGCTTGTCTTAGACAGTTCTTAAGATTATAAAACAAAGTGAAATAAAACACCTAATGGTGTGTCATACCAGGATAAACTCAAGATTAAGGTTTATATCACCCTGCTGCTGCGTCTAATAAGGACTTGCTAAGGGGTAGCTACTGTTGTTATGGATACTCACCAGCCATTTTCCAGCTTCCAATACACGGACTTGGGAATGTCAGACAACTCCATGCAAAACCTTTCTCAAGCCAAGAAGTCATTTTCTCAGCCCCACGTGAGCTCTGTGCTCTGGGATTACTACAAGACGCTCCTTTCAGCCTGGGTAGCATGTTCTGGGGTTCCTTGGGGGCTGTCTGTGTCCAGGGACTTCTGAGTCTGAGAAGGGTTTCTTCTGGTTTCTGCTTGGTATTTTAATTGGCATATTAAGTTTCTTATCTACTTGTCTTTTGTGTTTTTAATAATACCCCTTTGTGGTTGCAGGCGGAGCGCAGACAGCGTGTTTCAGAAAGAGCGAGTGGGGAGAAATGCCACGGACATGCTGAGAGCCTGTCGCTCTGGGATCATCTGGTTCCAGGCACAGGGAGCTGGCTGTCCACCCTGGGAGCAGTTTCCAGAAGGCCTGGCGCACAGGCGGATGAGGAGGGGAGGCTCGGGGCACCCAAAGGACCCGCTGAAATTCTCTTGTTCTGCTTTCTCAGGGACCACCACTGGGCCTTATCCTCTCCTGAAAGCTCTGCTCAAGTACATTTAATGTCTTGGACCTCTCCTTCAAGGCCAACAGGGATATTTCATAGGTAGCACCAGCTTGGGTAGAAAAGAATGCATTTCTCAAAAACATAACCCTGTCTGTGACCCTGCTAATGATAGCCACAAACCAAGGGGAAAGAAAAGCATCTGAAAGCCAGTTCTGGGAAGTAGATCGGCCCCTGACCTCCTCCCCAGAGCCAGGGCCCTGACTATCAGACTGAAGGCAAACAGCAAAACAGGACAGTGGGGAGACGCTATCTCATGACTAATTGGCTTTAGGGACACGGAATAAAAGAAAATATACAAACAACTCTCTGAGCTTTGAAAATAAATACTACTAGGACCATGCGTTACTCAGAGGGTTTTATTTTTATTAGAAATACCAGCCGTAGTGACTGTCATTAGCCCGCCCTAATGTCGAGTTCGTTAGGGATGCATTGTTTCTGACGATCTTTGACTGCAGTTGAAATTCTACCCATTCTGGGTCTCTTTTTCATGTTTGTACCTGGAGGCTTTGGAAAAGTCTTGTCAGGATTCCCTTGGCAATACTCTCATGTATCTTAAATCAAGTACATTTCACGGAAGTCCTAACTTTCATCACCTTTGAAATAGTATTAGCTTGGCTTCAGATTCCTTAGTTGGAGAATCTCAGCGGTAAAGGATAAGTTCCTGGTATCTGTTATCAACTCCCTGTTCAGGGATTAGTAGCGTTTTTTCATGTGGGATATAAACATATCCGGAAAATTCTCCTGAGCTTGACTTGTTGAAATTTGACATTTGTCCTATCGCTCAGTTATGGCTGAGCTCCCAGAAAGCTTTCCTGGCACCTCTCTGATGGCTGCCTGCCCCTCCACCTCCAACACACACATTCAGCCCCGGCCCCAATCTTTCCTTTAGCTAAGGAAGCGAAGCTCATAACAAAATACAGATTAGAGATGAACATTGTGTCTCTAAAGACTATCTCAAATTTGTGTGGCTGGAGGCTGTTAGCCACAGAGAGGTCAAAAGGTCAGATATTTGGGGTTTTCCTATCCTGGTTGGGTAGGGTTTACAACTGCCTCCCTCATCCTACCTCCTGGCCATCCCCCACAACCCAGAGACTCAGCTTTCCTCAGTGTCAGCTTGTCCTACTGGCTTGCCGGAGTGTCTTTCTCGGGAGCACGTGCTGTCTCCAATGTTGCTGAAACAGGAACATTGCCCTCTTACTTCAAAGTTCCACAGCTGCATATAGAAATAGCAGGCTGGAATCACTAGAAAAGACCTGCATGTGTGTGTCCTTATGTGAGATATTTGCAACTTGCAATAATCTTAGCAGTCAATTTCAGTTCATGTTGGAATCCTCGCTCTGCTACCATTGGGTATTTTCTCTTCCTTTGCGAAAAACCAACTGGGCTGTGTCTGGTAGGGTGCTTGTAAATGTACAAAAATTAGCCCTTCGAGGATTGAAAAAAGTGCTTATTTGTAGCATTGACCGATGTCCTTGGTATAAAGATTCCCAGCATCGTTGATTTCAAGATACCAAAGTCACCGAATAAGGACTTGGAAAGAAAAGCATACCAGCAGAGGGGGATGGGGAAGACCAGGAAAGGTTTATAGAGTAAGCAGTTTTGGAGCTTCAGTCTAGAAAGTGGATATTTTCTGGATGGATTCAGATATAGGGAAGAAGGCAAGAGGTAAGTATTTCTGGCCAAGGGCAAACAGCTTTGGCTGCTATCTGTGTATATGTTCCCTGTGTCCGTGTGCACAGGCGTGTGTGGCGTGTGTGGCGTGGATGCACTGGGGAAAAGATGCTCTCATATAGGTCATCTGAGGTTCTAGCAGTGAGCCTTCATCACCCAGCTGATTCCCTAGACTTAATGTAACATCTACAGTCTCCTCTCAAGGCTAATAGTTCCAAACTGGGAAGAAGGACTCCTTGCAAAAGAGAGCTGTTTCAAAGAATGCTTTGGCTATAACAATCGGTGTCTTAGTGAAATAGGCATGACTCTAGGAGCCAACATCACTACATTATTATTACAGACAATGGCCACACAACAGTGCAAAGCCAAGCCAAGAAAAAGGGGATTTCAGACGGAGAGGCTGTTAAAGGTCATGCTGTGATTTGGTCTGCATAGGAAGTGGAGAAAGTTTAAAGGGGAAGAGTGATGCATGATTCACGTCAAAATAAGAGCTCTGTGTAACAAGGACTATTTCAGAGCAGTTTAACTACCGACTGTCTCCAACTCATTAGCTGCATTTCCTTAGCTGCATCCAAGGGCAATTCAAAGAATTGCTTCAAGGCAAGAAGTTCATTATTCTGGATCTGGACACTGGCAGGTCTCATATCTCTCAAAGAAATCGACAGATACTGATTGAGTGGCATCTCGGTCCATGCAGGATAGCATGTTGCCCTTAGATTGCTAGCGCAGAACCCCAGGGCTCTTCGCGCCTTCCTCTCACTTGCTCTCCCTGGCTTCTCCAGGAAGAAAAGAACAAAGGATGTAATCTGTAGAGATTTCTTATCAGCTCATCCCGCTCCCGCTTCCTGATCTCCAGGGTTTGGAGATTCCCAGAGACTAAATTTCTCTGGCTTTCTCTTTCCCGAGGACTTTATCTTCTAGCTTCTGTAATTCACTTAACTACTGTTGGTATGATTTGACTACATTTAAACAGAATTTAACATAACTAGATACAAAAGTACTATAAATATAACTATAACTAATTTAACTATATTTTATAATACGGACATGTTCTAGAGGCCTTCAGGTAATGGGTTCACTTTAAAAATGAACCTGAAAAAAGTCACCACAAATCAGGGGCACAAATTGAGTTTCTTCTTTATATTCCCTCTCTCTCTCTTTTTTAAATGAGCTTGCTATTTTTTTTTAACTATGGGAAAAAATGCTAATTTTCTTGCACAGGAAACTTTACTGTTCCAATTACAGCGAACAGTAAAAATAGTTTCCTAGTGGGAATACATTAAGAATATTGAACTAAGAACCCACTGGTAATACCAAATATCAGCTGAAAGTATATGGATAACGGTTAAGACAGAAAAATCCTAATAAGAGGCAGAAGTAAGAATTTGGAAGTTATTTATTACCTGTCATCATTTTGCTGCCTGGTCTTTCCCTATTATTTAAATAACATTATACCGAAATAAACATGAGATTAAGGCTTATATCATCCTGCTGCTGCTTTCAACAGACAGCTTTTAAAGGCAATTTCCCCGTTAGTTACTGAATAGATGCTCAGAAAATATCTGATAGCCAAGTATGCCCATTATCAGACATCACTTCCCTAGGACAGCGAAGGCTATGTTGTTTTAAAGAAAAAATACTTTATTACAATTTATAGTAGGTGAATACATGCTTAAATGCCAAAAACATTGGTTCAAAAGGAGTGTGTAAATAAATGGAAGGCAGCCCCTACTAAAACCCCCGGCTCTGAGAACTGCTCTGTTCGTGCCATCATCCTTGCCATCTAGTTTTGATCGCATTAAGCCAGACCCCATCCCAAAAGCAGGAGAAGGAAGACGGGGCTGAAGCCATTCTCTAGAGCCCTGAGCTCTGGAGCTGAGCCTTCTCCCATTGCAGTGGTGGCCCAGCGCTCATCTCTCCACCTGTCAACAGGCCTGGGGGAATGGTAGGACCATGTCATAAGGGAGTCTTTGGGACACAGTGGTCACATAGAGGGGAGCTTGTGGTGCAGCGGGATGGGCACAGGACATCACAGAGGGCAGCCTCCTACCAGCCGAGTGAGCTGGCAGGCCGTTTAACCTCTCTGAACCTGTTTCCTCGTCTGTAAATAGAGCTAATGACTGTTTCAAGAATTGGACTGAATAGGGATCTGCTGTGTCTGGCACAGAGTGGACCCCAGTCAATGGTGGCTCTCATCATGCCTCGAACTGCTGAAAATCTTCCCCACCACGGAGTTTCTCTTTCTCCCCTCCCAGCAATATGTAACCCTCCACCCAAAGGGGAGATAAGTGGCTGGCATTGCCTCTCCTGTCATCGCCTCTCCTAGCATCTCCACAACCAGTCCAACCACAGATTGATTTGGGTGGGGCTGGTGGAGAGCAGCCTCCCATGAATGGGAGCTGGCCACTCTGAGGTCGAAGGTTACATGCTCAGGCCAGAACAGCTTTCAGTGGACATGTGCTCAACAACATCAAAAAGGTCCATGTCTACGTGGGGTGGTAAACACACAGGACAATGCACAGATGATGTGTTATGGAATTGTGCACCTGAAACCTGTATAATTCTGTTAACCAGTGTCACCCCAATACATTCAATAAAAAGGGGGATGAAAGGTCCAGGTCCCACACTCTGAGAGGACAGGCAGCCCCACCTCTGCCCACAAAAGGCAAAAACATCCTGTAACTTTCCATCCCTTGGCTGGGGTGCAGAATGCCTGAGCTGTCCAAAACTACCTCTGCTACACACCATGTGTCTGTCCGTCTGTCTGCCTGCCATGTTTGTTTTCAGTGTCTTAGCAGATTGGATCTCGGTTCATGCTGCGTATTGTGTTTGGCAAGAGGAAGTGTTTTAATAGCCTTTCTTGACTGGAGCTATCTCTATGCTGATGAGTTCAGTTACTTTGAATAACATAAGTATAGCCCCAGGTTTTTGCATAATCATCACGGAAGACTTCAACTTTAAATCTGGGTTTTCTCCCTTAGGAAACACTCACTAAAATAACCACATCTGAAGTGTTTCCTACAGGTTCCCAGAGCTCCGACCAACTCCTGGTCAAACCATGCATGTCAAAACATACTTGATGACCTATCTGAGCTGTGATCTGGGAAGCTGAAATTGATAGAGCATCCTTGCCCCTCCTGTTAACCTTCCTCTGCATGTGTTTGTGATTTACATTCAGTCCACAGAGCATGGTTCACCCACCCAAATGGAGTGAGGCTAAATTTATTCATTCATTCCAAATATTTTATTGCATCCCATTTGTTACAAACACTTTATAAGCACTGAGGATACAAACGTGAATGGTCCCAACTCTTTCTGAAGGAGTCACCATTTAGTAGAAGAGACTGTGTTCAGAACATGTCAAGGATCCAAATGAGAAGAGAAGTCAAGTCTATGGGGACTGGAAATCAGGGAAGACTTCATGGAAGAAGGGACCTTTTTTCAGGGTCAAGACTTCAAATCAAAAGGTCTTTACTGATTTCCAATTCCCATAGAATGGACCATTCCTCTCATGCTTTCAAGATTATCCTTAAATAATAATGAATCAATGATAATCACACTGTAACAACTTTTCTAACTTGAATTATCCACATAGATTATTAGAATGACCTTAAATGTGCCAGATTGAATAGTCAATGGTTTTATGAAATATGTTCATCTCTTAAATCAGCTAAAGAAACTCTGCTTTGAAATTTGGCAACCTCAACAGTTCTAACTAATTCTACGAATGACCCATGAGATCAAACTTTAAACAGAAGCATTTGGGAAAAAGCAATACCTGAGATTATGCCCATTGTTTATAGCTCATCTCTTTTCAATAGTGAAAGTGAAAGTGAAAGTGTTGACTTTTTAAAAGGTTGGAGCTTCACATGAACTACCTGATAACAAAGGCGAGGAGGAAATGGAAGAACCTGAGTGAGTATCAAGCTTTGGCAGTTAGTATGATCCCAGATAGTTCTCATACCTTCATCTCCCAGTGATGATGTCTAAACTTCTCCCATCCAAGTACTAACCAGGCCCGACCCTGCTTAGCTTCTGAGATCAGACGAGATCGGGCGCGTTCAGGGTGGTATGGCCGTAGACAATGTCTAAACTTCTATTGGTAGACTCCCTTTTGTTCATCATGAGCTTTGATCCTATTTAAGTTACAACTATCCCTGTGATGTCTTTTATACGTTGTGTGAATAAATTTATCAGATTCTTCTTGAGACTCACAGCACCATGGGTGAGAAAGAGAATGCTGCTTTGGTGGAAATTGGAGAGGAGGAGTGAATGAGATAAAGGCTCAGGGTACCCCACGTTTTTCACTTGTAATTTGCTCAAGGCCAGTCCTGGTCATGGTTTAGAAAAAACAAAAATTCACAGGTGAGAAATGATGGCCAATATCGGAGATTCTAATGAGCTGTAAGACAGGCAAGTTTGATAGTTTTGATAATCAAGACTAAGACACCTCACCCTTGTTCCCCTGCCTCAGCTTGTAGTCCCATGAGACTTTCTGGTCCAGAACCAATCAGATTGCACTAGGTGCCCAGTGACACAGCAGGATGTCACCTGCCCCCATGGCACTCTGAAAAAACTGCTGCCATCACAGTTCCTCAACAAGGACACTCAGAGTCATATTTTACTTCTAACTTTCCCCAGTTTTATTGTAACACTACACTTCTTATTCTTACATCCCATTGTTGTGCAAAGCATCTCATGTCTCACTCCCCACCCACCAGCCAGTGTGGACTTGCCAGGAAAGAGATGAGTCAGTCTTTCAAAGGCCCAGTACAGTCACCAAAGAAACCTTCCATTCCTACCTGGGCAGAACATTTGAGCCTGCACACATTCATTCAAAAGTGTAGCATACTAGACCTGCCCCGTGACAGATAGCAGAACAGAATCAGGCATGATTCTGGTTTCACTGTATTTATAATTACACTGGAGAGGCAAGACATAAATGCATAAAAGAATGGGTCACAGTTGTAGGGGACTAACTCTCCAAAGAGAACTATAGTAGGTCAGGAGCAGGGGCAATTCCTGTAGCTGGAGTCCTATTGAGGGAAGGGACCGCAGCTGGCTGTTTCATTGTTGTATCCCAAGAGTCTATCACATAGTGGGTGCTCAGTAAGTATTTGTTGAACAAATCAATAGATAGATACATGGGTGGATGGATGGATGGCTGGATGGATAGATAGATGGATGGATGATGGATAGATTGCTACTGTGAAATGCCCCATTAAAGAGGTAGTTTTTGAGGTTGGCTAGGCTTATACATAGGAGGGGAGAGAAAATCAGAAAAATTCCCTCCCCTAAAGCTCCCCAGAACATTCAGCAGGATTGGGATGCCACCAAGACAGAGCATACATTCAAATATCCTCAGCCATCCTGAGCCTTGAGCAATGCTATAACCTGTATCACCAATAGTGTTTAGTCAGAACAGGCTCAGGCTAGAATCCCAAAAGAGAAAGTAGAAAATAGACAGTAGAAAGAAAGCTATTTTCCTAAACACCTCAGTTCCAGCAGGGGTACCTCTTCCAGCAGCCATTCATCCATCTACAGGGAAGGCTCACAGACTGCCAGATCACCATGACTGCCTGTGTTAATGGTAACACTAAAGCAACAGCACAGCAATCTTGAGAAAAAAAAAAAAAAACAAAGTCAGAGGGATCATGCTCCCTGATAGCAAACTATATTACAAGGCCACAGTAATCAAAGCAGCAGTACCCTGACATAAAAACAGATATGTAGATCAATGGAACAGAATAAAGAGCCCAGAAATAAACCCACAGCTTTATAATCAATTAACATTTGACAAAGGAGACAAGAACATACAATGGGGTAAAGCTAGTTCATTCAGTAAGTGGTGTTGGGAAAATTGGACAGATATGTGCAAAAAAAATGAAACTAGACCACCTTCTTACACCATACATAAGAATAAACTCAAAATGAATTAAAGACTTAAGTGTTAGACTCAAAACCATAAAAATTCTAGAAGGCAGTAAAATCTCAGACATTTCTCACAGCTATATTTTTTTTCTAATATATCTCCTTGGGCAAGGGAAACAAAAGAAAAAAATAAACAAATGGGACTACATCAAACTAAAATGTTTTTGCAAAGCAAAGGACACCATCAACAAAATGAAAAGACAACACACTGAATAGAACATATTCAGCAACAATACATCAGATAAGTGTTTAATATCCAAAATTTATAAAGAACTTAGAAAACTCAACACCAAAAACACAATCTAATTTAAAAATGGGCAAGAGACCTGAATAAGCAATTCTCCAAAGAGGAAATACAGATGGCCAATGACATATGAAAAGATGCTCAACATTATTAATCATCAGAAAAAATGCAAATTAAAACCACAATGAGATATCATCTTAAACCTGTCAGATGACTATCATCCATAAATCAACAAACTGCAAGTGTTGACAAAGATGCGGAGAAAAGGGAACACTTGTGCACACTGCTGGCAGGAATGCAGACTGGTGCAGCCACTATGGAAAACAGTGTGGAGTTTCCTCAAGAAAGTAAAAATGGAATTGTCTTATGACCCAGCTATTCCACTTCTGGAAATATATCTGAGGAAACTCGAAACACTAATTCAAAAGAATATATGCACCCCTATGTTTATTGCAGCATTATTTATAACAGCCAAGATTTGGAAGCAGCCCAGGTGTCTATCAGTAAATGTGTGGATAAAAAAAAAAATGTGGTACATTTACACAGTGGAATACTACTTGGGGAAAAAGAAAAATCTTACCTTTTGTGACAACGTGGATGAACCTGGAGAGTATTATGCTAAGTGAAACAAGGCAGTTAGAGTAACACAATAGTAACCATACGATTTCACTTATATGTGGAATCTAATGAACAAAATAAACTAACAAAATAGAAACAGACCCAAAGATACAGAGAACAGACTGACAGCTGTCAAAGGGGAGGGGTGTTGGGGGGGTCAAGGTGAAAAAGGTAAAGGGTTTAAGGAAAAAATTAAAATAAACTCATAGATACAGACAACAGTGTGGTGATTAGCAGAGGGAAAAGGAGGTGGGAGAAGGTAGAAGTAGGTAAAGGGGGGATGAATGATGATGGAAGGAGACTTGACTTGGGGTGGAGAACACGCAATACAACATACAGATGATGTGTTACAGAATTGTACACCTAAGCCTATACAGTTTTATTAACCAATGCCACCCCAATAAATTCAATAAAAATAAAACATTTTTTATAACCTTTAAAACGATAAAGGAACCAGAGCCAACTTGTATCAATCACGGGTTGGGTCCAAAGGTCAGTGTGAAAACAAGGATGCAACAGGTTACGATTTCCCCATCTCTTTCTGCTGGGTCCTACCAGGTTTGGCTTCCAATCTGAACCCTGACTTTCCCCTGTACTGAGCCACTTGACTCATCTGCTGAGGTTCTCAATACCAAACTACTTAATGCATCTAATCACTGACCACAGT
Organism: Anoura caudifer; assembly: GCA_004027475.1. Lineage (NCBI taxonomy): Eukaryota > Metazoa > Chordata > Mammalia > Chiroptera > Phyllostomidae > Anoura > Anoura caudifer. The sequence goes on along the minus strand of PVKU01000286.1, from coordinate 393,276 downwards.
ACCAGGCTTACAGCAATACCCATCCTGCTATATGCTTTTATGACCTATGGAGGCAGCAAGAGGTACTCAAGCTGTAGGCAGCAACTCTGTCCTCCTTTGTAATCCCAGCAACTAGCCTTACTATGTAGTAAGTACTCAACATACATTTGTTAAACGAAGGAGGAAGGCATCTCTGGTTTCACAGTGCAAGTCAGACCTCTGCTAGTCTTTCCCTGCCCTCAACTCAGGTGTAAGTAACTGAACTGCTGCCATTACTCTGGTCTGGTCACTACTACCATGATGGGGGTCTTAATTTTCTCTTGTGTATCTTGTCTATCTTAAATCCTGCCCTGGGACCCATGTCTATTTTCTGTTTATTTTCTGGATGGCAAGTATCTGAATTTCTCAAATATTGCCTTCTGAAGATTACCTTTGGCCTCCATCACACATAAGTATTTGTCGAATGAATAAGTGGATGGATGGATGGATGGATGGATATTTCATGCCTCACGGTTCTCAGGTCCGTTATTCCCTCTGTCACAAATTCTCCTTGCTCATCTCAACAATCACCTCCCTTTGGAAACCTACCCAGGTCTGCCACCCTTGTATAATGAACATATTCCTCCCTCAGGTTCCATGCCTCTTGGGCACCTCTCTACCTACCACTTACCTATTAAGTTGCCCCGCAATCATAGATCCAGTTATCTGTTCTCCACACTCAACTGGGAACAAATGGAGATCAGAGAACATGTGTTCATCTCTGTATCTTCATCATCTATAATGGTGTCTAACAGAGAGCATTCAAGAAAAGTTTGTTTAAAAACATAAGTGAGCGAATGAATGAATGAGTCAATGCCTTCTCCCCATTGGATGGCCTGAGCTGAGACCTGTTTTTGCTTTCTGCCCTGGATGCCCAATGCTGCCTCTCACACTGACTATCCTTACAGGGAACTACAGCCCCTGTAGTTCAAGTGCCTGAACTACGCGCTCTCCCTTCCCCCCTCCCACCATGAGTGCTTTGCCTCGTCCTATTACGAGTTTTTACTATTGTGTCCCATCATGGGACACTTTGTTGAACATGGTGGAGTCACACAGATGCACATTTCACATTTATACATTCAACTACATGCTCTCAGCACTACTTATGGTTTTAGAATTTAATGATACACATTTTTCATACAATTTGGCTCCTAAATACATGCCATTTCTTCATTTGGCACAAAGAAACACTCATATGTTCCAACACTAAAGGGAAAACTGTTAGGTTTATTTAAAGATGTCAGACTCTGTTCTGTACATTATGGACAATTTAAGGGATTTTCCAAGGATAAATTTTGTCTATAAAAGATTGTTACTTGTGCTCTGACTTTATTGTATTCTTTTAAAATTTTATCCGTACAGCTCAGTATGTATCTCCAAGACAAAGATTCATTTTTCCACATAATCACAATACTATCATTTGTTTGCTTTGGAGTATATACAAAGAAATCTAATGGTAATTCTTGATATTATTAAACACCCTTGAATGCCCCGTATGTTGTTTTAATTTATATATATATATTTTTTTAAAACTTGAGGTTTGAATTGGGATCTAAATGAAGTCCATACCTTGCGATTGGTTCACAGGTCTCTTAAATTTCTTTTAGTTTATAGGTAACTCCTTCATGGCCTTTTAAAAATTGCACTTTACTGTTGTTTTGTTGTTGTAGAAGCTGCATTGTTGAACTTATGGTTTCCTGCGGTCTGGATTTTGCCCACCCCATCTCTGGCCTTCTTCAACGTGTTGCTCTGTTCCCTGTATGTCCTTTAAACTGGTAGTTAAATCAAGGGGCTTGGTTAAATTCGGATCTGAATTTTTTTTCCCAAACTACTTTGTAGGAGTTGTGTGTTTCTATCAGGTGGTGCAACATGCCTGGTTGTCCCCTTTTAGGTTTTGCAGTTTGGTGAAATTCCAAACCCATTATGCCTTCTTCGTGGGTTAACTGGGATACTTCTGAAAGGCAAACTCTTCCTCATTTACTATTTATTCATTTTAAGCTGCAGTCTGTTTAAAAATAAGAAATAAATACTTGATTGTTTATTTTTATTTGCAATGGTTCTCTAATGTTGAGAGGTGATTAAAAAGAATTCTAAATATCTTATGAACACATGCACTAACACACATTTGATGCATTTTATTTGGTCGTGGTTATTATCCTTACTGATGCCCAAATCGTTCCCTCTTTACCCAAAGGGAGACTACTTCATCGTCTCCCAAGCCCTTGGACATGACCCCAAGAGCGGCTGAGAGCTACTTTTGATTTTGCTATGACAAGGCATTTCAGGATCGTGTTGGACATTTCCTGCTCCAGACCTGGAAAAAGGCATTTCTCCATGAAGCCCTGGTTCCCTACAGTGGGAAACAGTGTTTATAAGTAATTATTTGGGCCCAGGAGGAGCTCAATGCTACTGAATCATTCATTAACTGTAGGGCATTCTGGCGAGGTAGAAAAACCACGGCTTTACAGAGATGTCCCCCGTTCAGGTTCAGGACTACTAGGTTTCCACTTATCCTTCATGCTCTATGTCTGTGCTTCTTTTCTCCCACATCCAGAATCTTATTCCCCAATGAAACATTATTATTAGTTTGCTTTATCTCATATTATACAGTGTTAAAATAATATTGCCATAATAGTTGACTGAAAATAGCTTAAGATCTTTTCTTAGTTTTTTTTGTTGTTGTTGTTTGCCTGTCTTCAGGTGTGTACTATTAAGGATGTATAGTTAAATCGCTGTGCTTTAAAGTCACTCGTAAAAGTTTGAACCGAAGATGCATCATTGGATTCATCTCTTTCATTTTGTTTTTGTTCTTAAAGATTGTTTTTAAATTTTTAATTTTGGTTTATAATTATCTAAAATATTTACAAGTTCCCTAGGTCAAATTTACACAAGAAAATAAAATTTTAAAAATCTAGCTTCTCTCCCTCTTCCCTAATTCCTCCCTTTCAATAAGCAAAATTTAAAAGTTTTATGACAATCTGTCAACTTTTAAATATAATCACCTATGTATATGTACATATGTATGTGTGTGTTTGTGTACCCTCAAGGTGGGATAGCATACACGCTTTTCTCTGTGATGCCTTCTGGTACTTAACAGTATGTCTTGGAGATCATGCCACTGTGATATAGGAGTGTATGGAGAGAGGCTCCATTGCCTCACATAGCTGCAGAGTGCTCCTTTAATGGACACAGCTTACTTTACCCAACCAGTGCCCTGGCAATGGGTGTTAGCTAGGGGCTGTTTCAGCCTTTTGCTGTTACTAATAGTGCTACAACGGATGGCTTTGTGCCCTGTATCTTTTCATAGTTTAGCAGGTGTATCTTTGGGAAAATTTCCTAGAAGCAGATTGCCAGGATAAAGGGCAAATGCATAAATAACTTCAATAGGTATTGCCAAATTCGCCTCCACAGGGGTCAACCTTTTGTGTTTCCACCAGCAGTTGCTGAGAGTGCCTGAGTCCCCAGAGTTTTGTCAACAGACTCTGTTATCAAAACTGAGCTTTTGCCAGTCCGAAAGATGAGACATGATATCCCAATGTGGTTTAGTTTTCATTTCTGTTATCATAAGTAGGGTTGAGCATTTTTCATAAGAGCCACTTCTACTGTTTTTGTTCAACAGTCTATATCTTTAGCCCATTTTTCTCCAGGGTTATTGGCTTCTTTTCTTCTCTGTTCCTATAATTTTAAAATATGCACTTATACAATATTATAAATATTAGCCATTAGTTTGTGATGTAGGTTGCAAATATTTCTCCTAGTTTGTCTCATGTCTTTTACTTCATTTGTAATGTATTTTTCCATGTGGAATTTAAAAACTATGCTATCACATTTATCAGTGTTTTCCCTTAATCATATTTAGATTAGATTTACGTGCACTCAGTCAGTAGAGGAGCTCAGCCATTTCCTTTTGTACTGGTATTTGTATGGCCCATTTGGGATGTATCCTAGTGTACAGTGCAAGGGATGCATCTAATTGTATCACTGTCTCCACAATTATTCAATCATTCTAACACCACGTGTTAAAATTCTTTCTTTCTCCCTGATGATTTGAGATGTTGCCTTTATGAAACGGCCACATGCCATTGGACCTATTTTTTTATTCTTTCTTTTGTTTTAGCAGTCTGTCTACTCATGCACTAACATAAATCTATTTTAAATATAAAAGCTGTATAGTATGTTTTAGTGCGCAGCTTGTCAAATGTAACTCAGTACTCTTCTTTTTTCAGGGTTATCTGGTCTATTCATGTTTATTTGTTATGCCAATGGAAATTTATAATTTTATAAAAAAAAATGGCAAGGTCTAGAAAATAACCTGATGACATCTTATTGGGATTGCATTGCATGTATAAATCAACTTAGAACTGACAGTTTTATAAAATTGGGTCTTTCTATCCAAGAACATGGCCTAGCTTCCATTTGTTTGGTCTATACTTAGGATTTTCCCTCCTAGGTATCCAGAATTCTACACCCAGCAAAAACACCTTTCAGAAATGAAGATAAAATAAAGCTTAAAAACATCTTAGAATTTCATTACCAGTAGATATGTATTATTATAATAAAGTTTTTACAAATTCTTCAGATAAAAGAAAAATAATAATGGAAATGTAAATTTTGACCAAGGAATAATAATCACAAGAATATACAAATAATTTTCTGGTTTTAAAATCTAAAAGGTAATAGAAGATTAAAGATAAATTAACAATGTGTTACAGTGTTCATAACATATGAAGAAATAAAATACGTCACAATAACTTAAAGCAAAGGGATGGAAGGAAAGTATACGATGGTAAGATCTTCATAACACGCGTGAAGGGTACACTATTTGAAAGTCGGCTGTGACAAGTGAGAGACATGTATTGTGAACCCTAGGGCAACCTCTAAGATAATGAAACTAAGAAGTATAGTTAGTAAGTCAGTAGTGGAAATACACTGAATCATTAAAAATACTTGCTTAGTTAAAAACAAAAAGGAAAAGGATAAAGAGCTGGTAGAAAAACAGGAAACAAATAGCAAGATCATAGTTTAAGCAGAACTACATCGGTAATTAGGTTAAATGTCACAATCCAAGCACTTCGATTAAAATACAGAAATCGTCAGATGTGACTAAAAGACAAAGCAAAATCCAGCTATGTGTGATCTACAAATTACTCACTTACATATAGAGACTCTGATGGATTAAAAGTACAAGGATAGGAAAAAGAATACTGCAGAAACATCAAAAGAAAGAAAGCTGGAGCAGGTTTAATAATATACAGTTTGATTCATAAAAAGGCATAATGCTAGGTATGAAGATGGAGATTTATATTGGTAAAGGGGCCAATTTATCAAGAAGACATACGGACTGTAGTAATCATCTCACTATGTCTGTATACCAAATTGCGTTGTACACCTTAAACATACACAATTTTTATTTTAAAATACTATTACAGCAAAAAGGAGACATACCATTAAATATATGCATATCTCACAACAGAAAATATAAAAACCATGAAACAAAACCTGGTAAAGCTGAAAGTAGAAATAGGCATCCCTGCTTATAGTTGGAGACGTCAACGTTCCCCTCTCGGGAATTGATAGAACAAGTAGACAGACCAACCTAACTGATGTTTATAGAACGCACCACCCAACTAGAGCAGAGCATTTTCAAGTCACATAGAACATCACCTTTAGGGGTGTCTAACTTTTGGCACCTCTGGGCCACACTGGAAGAGTAAGAGATGTCTTGGGCCACACATGAAATACGTAATACTGACAAAAACTGATGAGCAAAAAAAGGTTTTAAGTCAATTTATGATTTTGTGTCAGGCCGAATTCACAGCCGTCCTGGGCTGCATGTGGCCTGCAGGCTGCGGGTTGGACATTCCTGGTTCTGGGCCCCAAAATCAGTCTCAGTAAATTCAAGAGGCTTGAAATCATACAAAGCATAGTTTCTCACTGCAGCAGAAGTAAACAAAAAATTACTAGCAGAAAGTTAGCTGGGAAATCCCCAAATATTAAGAAATTAAACCACACAGTTAAAAATACACCAGGGGTCAGAAAAGAAATGACAGGGGATTTAGAAAATATTTTGAACGGAAATGAAAATAAAATTATGACATATCAAAAATTATGTGATGCTACTAAACAAGTAGCTTAGATGGAAATAGATAGCACTGAACAGTTACATGAGTAAAAAGTTCTTAAGTCAATTCCCTGAACTTCCACCTTAGGAAGCAAAAGAAATAAAAGCAAATTAAACTTGAAGTAAGCTGGAGGAAACAAATAACAAAGTGTTAAAACCGATAAAATTAAAAATAGATGACTGATAGAGAAAAGGCTAAGAAACCAGTAGCTGCTTTTTCCATTCCCTCCTCACTTTGTTATCAAGCTTCCGCTCCAACCTTCAAAACAGTCAACTTTTTAACTTTTGGGATGAGGGGACATTCTATACATGTGACTATGCACAAGTAGATCGTTCCACAAGGTGACTACAGCACTCAAGGTCTGTGACTGTAGGGGCAGAAGAGGTGGCCGTGGCCGCAGTAGCGACGGTGGCCCTGCCCGGGCTCTTACACTGTGCCAGGCACTGTGATAAGCCCTTTAGATGCATTACCCCGTTCGATCTTCAAAATAACCATTTCGGATGAATACCACCATTTCCTGTTTTTACACACAAGGGAACTGAGCCCCATGGGGTGTAAGTATAATAACATGTCCAACGTCACTCCGCAGGTCAGCAGGTCTGGCAGATCCCCCAGTCTGTGCTCCTAATGACGGACTTATCTCACAATCTGCGTGGAATGCTGTTTACACACTTACTTCTGTCCGTGTCACACAATGATCCGATACCAATATTTTTCACTCCAACCTGACCCTTTGCAATAAAGCTTGGGAGGTTATGACACCATAGACCCAAATGGTTAGAGGGTCTTAGCCTAAACTGAGGTTCCCCAAATTAACCCTCCCCTGGCCGACTAGGAAAATACACACGAGGTCTCTCTGTGTTAGAGGTTGTGTTCTCTGAAAGCAGCTGCTGAGACAGAATTTAGGGGGAAATTCTGTGGTAGCTGTGAAAGGAAGGGAGAGGAAGTGGGACTGGGCAGGGGAACCAGTCAAACCACAGTGTAGACCCAACAAAGTCTTGGCCAATCTGGGGTGGGGGTGGAGCCCCGGGGCAATATTGTGCAGCAGAGTGGCCCGCATTGGGCTTCTGCCTTTATGTTCCCACCTCACTCAGTCGCTGGCTGAGGATTTCCCCAGGAAAGGCGGGATGTTGAGCGAGACGACTCCACAGCAGAGGCAGCCTCCTGCGGTCAGCACCTTAGGGCTCCCTGCTGACTGGGTAGCAGGTCCTCCCTTGAAGTGGGCCTCTGGGCATGCTCCCTAAGGCACTGCGCTGTCTCTAAGTTATCCCAAGTCCTCCCAAGAGTTCTTTGTAAAAGCACGTAACATTATTTTGATGGACATACTGATACTGGAAAAGGTCAATAAAGTCCAGAAAATGTTGTCTTAAAGAACCTGACTTCATGATTTAAAGCAAAAACCATTCAGGCCCTGGCCTGGTAGCTCAGAGCATCATCCTGATAGCCAAGTTTGCAGGTTTGATCTTTGGTCAGGCCACAAACAAGAAATTACCAGTGAATGCATCAGTAAGTGGGAAAATAAATTGAAATTTCTCTCTCTCTTTACCTCTTCCTCTCATTCTCTAAAATCCATAAATTAAAAAAAAAAAAAAACATTTAACACAACATCGATGTTTCACTTGTAACTAAGTGCTGCTGAAGGATAATAAACCGGCTCTCTCACCAGCATCATTCGTTCATTTGTCTAAAGTGCACCAGTTACTCTACTGACCAGTGACGATAGGAAAACAAGTACAAGGTGGTAAAAAGCAATGAACAACGGGAAAGAGAAGCTTCTATCCCCGGGGGCCTACATTGCATCACGTGAGGACATGAGAACCAAGTGGCAGTGAGACAGTGTGCGCCTGCTCCACGGAGAGCGGGCGGAGAAAAGGCTCGGTGGCGCCTGAGCTGGGCCCTGAGGAGGAATCCTTTGAGCCGTTGGGAAAGGGTGGAAGGACGCCCTGGAGGCAGAATGGGAGCCATAAGCAAAGTCAGAAAGTGCGATGAGGTGAGTGTGAGGACTGTGGAGGATGGGCCTGGCAGAGCGAGGGGAAAGAAGCCTCGAAGGAGGTCATGTTGGGTCGTGAGCGGCCTTGAACACCAAGCTGAGGAGGCAGGAGGAATCACGGATGGCTCAGGACAGGCCAAGGCAGATCCATTCCTACGACTGGACAACTCGGTGCGTGTGTCTTCCCGGCTGACAATGTCCCATTGGGTCCGTGACCTGGGTGTTGTCACCACACATGTTTCAGGATTGTTGAGTTGTTGTTTCCATGTCATTTCTGATGACAGCTTCTAAAAACACGCTCTCCCATCCCTGTGTAAAGCAGGGTGTGGGAAGACCACACCATAGCAGCAACAGCAAGACCTTGAGCTGAATGAGCAGTTGATGTGGGTCCTCCAGTGGAAACACCCTTATCCTGTGAACAGCAGGGGAAGGAGCCCACACATTGGGCACATCCTCCCCTTTCGACTAGGGCTGAAGAGAGAAGGCGGCGTTATTGTTTCACGTTCTCTCCAGTCATTATTTTCTCTTGCAGTTTCCACTCTATCTACCAGGCCACTTTCAACAGGACTACCCCCAAATACTTAATTTTGACATGATCCCTTAGAAATCAAAGAGAAATCACTTAACACAATCAATTGCAAGAAAATCTGCCTCTGAATCACACAGCTGATTTACATATGGTAAGGAAAACAGGAATTAGCAAATATTTTCTGAACTTGTAAAATGTTTTAAGACACTCTGATGAGTCAGTGTTTAATCCTTTCTCCCATAAATAGGATGAAAGATCTTTGCCATATTTTCGGTTAAGTAAATATATTTTAAACTGGTTTCAATTTTCTTTTCAGCCGTCACAGTGAATGGACATAGCAGCTGGAATGAAGGATGCACATCACACCTCCACTTTGAATTTCCTGCCTTTTGTTTCCTTGAATCATAGCCTTGATGTTGTTTAAATAGCGCTCTGTATATTTAATTTCCTTTTTCTCTTCACAAAGACCAAACAACTTTTTTTAAATGACCCCATCTTTCACAGTGGGTTGTAAAAGTGTTCTTGATCTACAATTGAACTGGTCTCTTATTTAAACATATAAATATATTAGGCATTTTAATCCACTGTCATTTATTTTATTGGTTGATGGCTTGGGCAGAAACGTATTTGTGCGCACTTTATCCATGTCACGTGCTTTGTATTCAAAGATAACACCGCTGAGGTGACCGCTTTCGTGTGTGCACAGATGGTCTGGCAAAGAACACACACCGTCCTGGGTGCACATACACAAAGCCTGCTCTTTGCTGTCTGAAGACTGTGTCGTTTGTGACTCTCCTCTGCATCTCTGATCCTCCCCGAAATCAAAGGTACGTGGAGTTAGAAGGATATTTAGATATTACTTACCCCAACTACACACATGAAGCAGGCACCCAACGTTCTCTAGCCACCGCTTGTAACTTTCAGTGACAATGCCGTCACCTCTTCGAAAAGGTAGCCCCTCCCATTGTCACTCACCTCTAAGGATTAGAAAGTCCTTCCTTTCATGCAGTTAAGGTTTTCCTTCATCTAACTTCCACCCAGACCTACGCAGGGTACATACAGGGAAGTCTTCAAGAGCCAATTCTTACATCTTCTGTTTCGTCTTCTCAAAGTAAAAGTTTCTTTTTTCCTTCTCTATCTTGATAACTGCCTGTCAACCAACAGCAGTTTGTCCATTTTCTCTTTAGTGTAGTTCCTAAAACTCCTGATGTGGCCTGACCAGCACAGTGATGCAGGGAAGTCTCCCCTTCCTTCAGCCAAGTTGCATTCTTGCCTTGTAACTAACTTGTACTTCCAAGTTTTACATATTTTCGCAAGCAGTTAAGTCATATCTATATCATCCAGTATTTGTCCATCTGACTATTGGAACTAAAATTTAAAACTTTGGTCCTGGCCAGGTGGTTGAGAAGGTTGGAACGTTGTCCCATATACCAAAAGGCTTCAGGTTCGATCCTAGCTGAGATGTGTATAAGAGGTTACTAATTATGTCTCTCTCAATTGATGTCTCTTTCCCTCTCTCTTCCCCTCTCTCTCTAAAATCAACAAACATATTCTGGGGTGAGGATTTGGAAATAATAATAATAAAATGTAGGACTTTGCTTTTTAAATCCCATCTTGTTTCTCCTTCCCTATTCCTGTTCCAGAGTTTTTGCCAATTTTGTCAAAAGCCATATTAGTTCTCTCTTCCACCTTGGTTTCACCTGAGAAGTTGCCAAACGTACCCTTTACATCTTCATTTCAGCCATGAGAAGACGTTGTCTGGGGTGGGGCTCCACCAGGAACTCCTCAACACACCATTAAAGACCCCTCAAATTTGGACCAATTCATTAACCAACAATGCCCAGTTATCTCTGGCATAATTTCTGTCCTTTTCAAAAAGATAACATGAGAAACTTCATCAAATGCCTTATGCAAGTTACGCTATGTCTAAACAGCACCTTCTTCACCTACAGTTTAATAATCCAATCAAGAGTGGATTAAATGCACTTCCTAAGGCTTCAGTGGCACACTATACTTATACTTGTCATAGCAATTAATATTTTGCATTGAATCACTTATTTACATATATTTTTGTCCCAATTAGATTGTAGGTTCTTATGTGCCAGGGACCAACTCTTTATTCCCTAACACTTACTGGTGGAGCCTATTAGTAATAGGTGTTTGATAGATGCTGGTTAAATTAATAAATACAGGAAGAGAGGTATGGTGCACTACAATAAAAGAAACAGTTTGGAGCAAACATTGAATTGAGGTGCCTGCAGGTGTGTGGAGTCAATTTCCACATCAGTAGGCTTTACGCGCAGGTTTGCAATTCAGGAGAAAGGGTTGGCCTGACAACATAGATTTTAGAATAATCAGGGTAAAAAGGAGAATGAAAACCAAGGACAGGAGTACATTGCTTAGGGAAAGGGTGTGGGATGAGAAGAGAAGGGAAGGAATATGGCCTCCTGGCCAAGAACCTGGGGCTCTAATGTCCAGCTGCTTGATTAAAAGTTCTGCACTACATTGGGCAAGTAATAATCTCATGGGCATTATTTTCCTTATGTGTAAGATAGCGATGCAATAATAGTTCCTACTTCATATGCTCAATTAAGTGGTGTGAAAAGTGATCAAAGAGCCCTGGCTGGGTGGCTCAGTTGGCTGGAGTGTCATCCCATACACCAAAAGGTTGCAGGTTTGATTCTCAGTCAGGGCTCATGCCTAGGTTGCAGGTGTGATCTCTGGCTGGGGTGCATATGGGAGGTAACTGATCAATGTTTCTCTGTGTGTGTGTGTGTGTGTGTGTGTGTGTGTGTGTGTGTCTCCCCCCTCCCTTCCTCTCTCTCTAAAATCAATGAAAATATCCTCAGGTGAGGATTTTAAAATAACTCTCAGCGAGGTAGGCAGGGTACTAAGGAAGCATTGTGTCGCACAAACCAAAGGAGAGAGTTTCGAGAAGAAAGTGCTCAGCAGCAGTACGAAGAGCCACAGACTGACCTGGGTATTGGAGGAAGCTTCTGTACCTGTCACAGGAGAAGACCCAATTTAGTGGCCAGAGGAAATGCTGGAAGGTAAGCAAATGGAAACAGGATATATTGATAGTTCTCACAAAGGTTGACTGTGGAGGGGAGGAGAGAGATCAAAGCTAGACAGGGTAGGAACTCAAGAAACTTCTTTGCTTATTTTATGGAATAGACTTGACTCGCACATGATTATAGGCTGTGGGGGAAGGGGACCAATTGAGAGGGGAAAAACGTCTGAATTTCCAGAAGAGAAAGAGGATAACTAAGCAAGAATAGTACCCAAGAATAGACAGGAGGTGGGAGGGGGTTCAAAAAGAAAATAGAAGACCTCTGTTCCTTACCAGTCTCTTATCCTTAATGACAAAGACATACCCATCTGTGTATGTACCTACCAGGTGGTTGATAACTGCTGAGACCATTTTCTAGGGTGGGAAGAAGAAAGAATCGTGTGAATAGAGGTTGGTAGGTGTGGGGTAGCATGTTGATATGCTCCCTATTTCTGTGGCATAGGCAATGAGGACATCTTCTGAGAGGGAACAGTGTAGGGTTACATGTAAGGCGCTTGTAAGGCACAGTTGAGGGTGAATCCGGAAAAAGCAGGTCAGGATCAAATTAAAGACAACTGGTGGAAGCAAGACAGGAGTATATTATTCAAAACTCAGCATATGTTCACTGAGCACCTACTAGGTGGCAGGCACTGTTCTAGGTGCTGAAGATAAGCAGAGAACAAAACCAATATTCTCCGTGCCTTCACGAAGCCTACAGTTTAGTGGAAGAGACGATCATATAAACAAATGTGGACAATTTCAATAGCTAAGTGTTATGAAGGAAGTAGCAGGGTGATGTGACAGACATTGACTAGGAGATGGAAGAGAATACCATTGGGATATAGAGTGGTCAGGGAAACTTGTCACTGAAAACGTAACATCTGAGTTCAATCCAGGAGCTGGGGGAAGGGCTGCAATGTTCTGATTAATTGGTTCATAAAAAAAGTGAGAGGAAAGCCCTGATTTGTAGTTTTGCCCTAATTTCATGGTGTAAACACACCACAACCAATTTTCAGATACCAACCTGACATCACCAGGTTCAGAGCTAGAGAGAAAGGTGCACATTTGCCTGTGGCGAGCCTGTAGGAGCCTTTTCCAGCACAGCATTGGAAGGATGCTTCAGATGAAAGGAGAGCATGTGAAAAGGCATGGTGGCAGGAAAGAGCTCGGGGTGACTGGGGACAGGAACTGGGAAGGGGGGAGGGTGGACAGTCAGAGAAGCTGGCAAAGGCCAGATTTTCTGTTAGGAGTCAGATCTTATTCTAAATGATATGGGACAAGATCTAATTTACATTATAAGAAAGACCATTCTTATTGTTTTATGAAAAAGGAATTAGGAGCAAGAATAGAAGCAGATAGCCAGGTAAGAGTTATTGAAGTTGTCCCAGCAAGAATTAGGGTCAGAGCAGTGGAAACAAAAGAAGTAGATTAGGGAGCATATTTTGGAAGCAGGAGGTAGGACTTATTGATAGATTGGATGTGACCATTCAGGGAAGAGGACACTCGGACTGATTCCCAGGTTATTGTCTTGACCAACTGCAAGTGTCTGATGCCAATTATTGAGATGGGGAAGAGTGAAGGAAAACTGGATTTCCTCCAGTTTGGGATATCAACTGGAGGTGCTTAGTAGGCATCCAAGTGAAAATGTTAAGCAAGCGTGTGGCTATAAGAATCTGGAATTGAGAAAAAAGATTGGGAACGGAGATTTAAATTTGAGTATCATTCACATCAGATGACCATTGAATGAGTGATTGGTTGGGATTCAGTAGAGAATGTATTGACAGGGAAGAGATTAACCCCTGAACAATGCACGCATTTAGTGGTCAGATGGAAAAGGAGAATTCAGCCAAGAAACCAGACAAAATGACCAATGAAGTAAGAGAGAAAAAGGCCATTGTGCTGTCCAGAGCCTGGAGGAGCAAGTCCTTCAAGATGAAGGAAATAGCCAACTGTGTTGAATGGTTCTGAAAAGTCAAGTAACATGAAGCCAGAGAAGTGCCCACTGGCTAAAGTGGCAGGGAGGTCATGGGTGGCCTTGACAAGAGACATTTCAGGCCCTGGTGAATGAAGCAGGATAAATCAGTGTGACACCAGCAACTCTGACAGGGCAAAGCAGATGCTTGCTTAGCCTGCTCCATCGCAGAATTAGTCCCTGCCCTGGAGAGGTTGGTGCAATACCAGGGAAAGGAAGCAGGAGGCTGTCTCTTAGCACCCATGAAATAACGATGCGTTCTGATAAGCCAAGCAACCTCTCTGGTTCTCATCAGTAAAGTTAGATGCTCTGCTATTCTATTCTATTCTATTCTATTCTATTCTATTCTATTCTATTCTATTCTATTCCATTCCATTCCATTCCATTCTATTTATTTAGCAAATAAGTATCAAGTAGCCCTTCTACACCAGGCCTGAGTAAGAAAAAGACCTGGTCCCTGTTTTTTGAAGAACTGTCTCTTACTCATTGATTTAGGTCATCGGCTTATGTGTGTATGTGGCTCACCTCCCCAGGAAGAACGTAGGATCTTTAAAGCTGTATCCTTCCCATCTGGGTGTCCCCCAGGGCCTAGAACAATACCTGACACATACTGGACACTTAATGGTGAGGTCATGAATATGATGTTGTACTATTAAAAACAATATTTACCACTTTCTGATTCATGGACAAATCTTGTCTCTACCATTCATTATTTGGGCAAGTTACTTAACCTCTCTGTGCCCCAGTGTCCCTAACTATAGTATCAATATCATAATGTATTATAAAAATTAAAGGAGGTGCCTAACATATAATAAGCTGTTATTATAACATGTGCTTATGGTAGAAGAATCAGAATTTCTGAAGAAGTGAACTAAATCTCTCACGACAACAAGTAGACACAACCATTGCCGGTATTTTGGTGAACATCCTCCTCACAGTTCTCTTTTCATGATGCAAAGAGTTACCTCCTGAACATGAATGGGTCAAAGAGCAGTTGTACGCAACGGTTCTTTTGTTGGGAATATTGTGTAGAGCTCTTGATATTATGTTTTTTATTTTCCCTTCATGCAAAATAGAATGAAATTGTGTTTATGTGATTATGTGTTAATAAAATGTGTATATTAAAAACTACCAGCATTAAAAAAAAAAGAGCAAGAGCCCCGTCTTGGTGGCTCGGTTGGTTGGAACGTCATCTCATACACCAAAGGCTGCAGGGTGGATCCCCGACTGGGGCATGAACGGAAGGCAACCAATTGATATTTCCCTCTCACAGAGATTTTTTTCTCTGTCTTCCTTCCTCTCTCTCTAAAATCAATGAACATATCCCCAGGTGACAATTTTTTTTTAAGTACCAGTTATTTAAGTCTTTGCAGTTGACTCCTAAGAATTTTATATACATTATTTTTACTGCCTTGTCACAACGACACTTGGTGGCAGGTATTACCCCCATTTTATTGATGAGGAAAATGAGGGGCAGAGGAGGTCCCTCATTTGGACCCAGATCTGTATGACCTAAAGCCCATGTTGAATAGTTTGTCTAAGAAGCGTTAAGATACAGAATTTTGTGAGACGTAATACAACAGCTCCTGTCATCAGCTTTCTTATTTCACCTTGGGTATGGTAATGATGGCATCATCTTCCAAGTCGTGTGGCATTTCTCCAAATCTGCACATGTTGCAGGGAAAAATAAGCAAAGCAGAATATCCTTAGCATTTATGGTGGGCTATGTGTTTTTGACATCCTGTGAGAATAATATAAGGTCATTATATAATATTATTATAATATTATCTCCAACTTGTGAAGTAAGGAGAGTTGGTAGCAAAGCTTGAAAAGGGGGCAGCATCTAAATTAAACAGTATTTCATAAAAACCAGAACTTTTACCCAGAAAGAACTTTCAGTAACAAATCCTTCAGAGGAGGCTCTAGGAAGCTAACCCAAGACTTCTAGGGAAGCAAAGGTAATAAAATTGGTAAGTCGAGCAGTTAGATTAAAGTTCTTAAGGCAGAAATTGCTGAATACCCAGCCTGGTTGACTGGTCCAAAGAGGGTGAAACAGGCAGAATACAACAACATGTTTTCAGACTGTGGCTGTTCAAACAGCATAAAGCCCTACAGTGTAGGGAGAACTATGACAGGAACTTCATAACTTGTTGGAACAGTCCTACACCACCAGCATCTGATTGCTGGGCTATCTTTTTCAAAAACTGGGCAGAAGCCACGTGATTAGCTTTTGTCAATTTCATCCTTCAGGGTAGAAGATATATTCAATTTGAGCATAGCTTCTAAATTATTTAAAGAAATTAAAGACAACACCTTTTTAGTGGCTCTAATTCACGAAGCACATTAGGCACCTTTTCAAGTCAGAGCTAAAAGAAAAAGAAAAAGAAAAAGGAATGCCTTTCTTGGGTCCATAGACCAAGAAGGAAATAGCTCCAGCTGCCTGTTTCCCTGCTCTCCCAGATCTGATCTCAGCACAGGCTGGTATCAGGTCCAGACACTTTCCCCTTCTGGATGGACGGTTGTGCTGGGTGACAAATGAGGTGCTAATGGCTCCCTTGGACTACCGTTTGGATGCACGTGGGTCTTTGCCGAGGCTCTTTTCCAGGGAGAACCGAAGCCACTGAATTGGGTCTTGGTGTGTTGTCCTAACAGAGTGGATGCGACACCAACTGCAGTAACCCAGGCCATGAGCAGGTTCCAGCATCTTCTAGCGCCCCCACCAACTCCGTCCATCAGAAACAGGCCTACTCCTCATGAGGCCTTTGCCACCGTGGCTGTTACAGGAATTAGAGACTTGGTCAGCTCTGACTTGATTGCTTTATCTGATAAAAGACATTGATATTCAAGAATTAATGATTTGGGTGGTCAAGTGGTGCTGAGCATTATAAAGCTGTCTGCACCTTCCTGGCATCCTGAACTAACATGAACTCAAATGCTAAACCTAAACATACTCAAAATAACATTCACTCCACCTTTTCTCAAAGGGAGATAATCAAAATACTGCACAAGGAATTCCTCACAATGAAGATGTTCTCGCCATCTTGGTGGGATCTCCTTCTGTCTATATTGTAGGTAAAAATATTTCACTCCCTCATCACCCCTTCGTGCAGGTGTAAAGAGAGCCCCATGCACCAGGGTCTGTGTAGAATTCCCCACCTGGTTTTCTAGAGACACCAAGCGTGTTGCTGACTTGGCTTGGTGATGTTAAAACCCCCAGCTAAAATCAGACCTTGTCTACAGTCAGCACTAACCCAAGGCCTCTCTGAAGCTATGGGATATCTTGCTTTTTCCTGGGAGGCACTGGCATCTTAGAAGGCCCAGATGGTTTCCTTCCCTCCATCTCACCGAACACAGTGGCTGGTTCAATTTCAGTGTGGCTGCAGGACGGCCGTTATAAAAGTCAGGGCTACATGCTTGCTGGGTCCAGTCCATCTGGGTGGGGGGCGGGTGGGAATTGACCATTGGAGTCTTTCATTTAACAGCAAGAAGTTTTCCCAGAAAACTTCTCCTGGCAGGACTGCAGCCATAACTGGGTCACATGGCCAGTGAGCCAGTCACTTGTAAGGGGAATGGAAATGTCCTTGGTGTTTGGGGGCCCTTGGGATTATCAGGGCATTTCTTTCCTTCATTACTTAGTTACTTCATATTTTTAAAACCCTTAAAATTGGAGAGACTTAACTATCCATGGTTCAAGCTATGGTGGATATTTGATTATAATAGAGAAATATGGTACAGAAATAGCATAAAGTTTCTTAAGAGTGCAGTAAGGAATAGAAGATGAAGGACGAGTGGAGGAGGGACTGACCTCAGACAGGGAGGAGACCAGGAGGAGCAGGTGGGTCCCAGTCTAGGGAGGTGACTAGCCACCATTGTTCCCTTTGGTCACTGAGCGGGGGGCTACCAACTATATACTTTCAGCCACGTTTACTTCCACAGGCACAAGGTTTTTTGCTTTCCAGGCTGCTGCCAAGTCTGCCAGAAGATACTGCTGAAAAAACACAGCCTTACCCTGAGTGCCAGCCTTTCTGGTTGGGCTTTTCCTATCAAGGCTGGACATCGTGAAACATGCTCTGCGAAGCATATTCAGTTTCCTCTTTGGATCATGCCTTCTTACCAATCACAGCCACCTCGTGACAAGCTGTGGCTCTGCTTTGGCCCAAGTGTCCCAGAGTTTAGGCACAGGCTTGTGGGGTAAGATAAACTAAAAAAGCTAGGAATGCACCCTCTACACTTATCAAAGTTCTGCTATGGAACACTATCTTTCTCAAGGCATTTATTAATTACAAAGGGAAAAACAGTGACTTTGCAGCAGAAAAACATGGCAAACAGCACTTTACCAATTAATCAAGGTCAACGTTACCAGTTATAGGACTTACTGACTTCATGTACTTCCTGATATGACAAACTCAGAAAAGCACATTACTTCTATGGTGTCCATGCCAAAAATGCTTACCACAATGTAAGCATGGGAAAACATCAGACCAACGCAAATCGAGAGATATTCAACAGCAAGCTGACCAGTAGTCTTCAAAGGATTTGAGGCTCTTCAAATGTCCTTCCACAGGTGGGTGCTCAAATGAACTGGGGTCCATCAAACCATGGAATACTCAGCAAGAAAAATGAGTGGGCAATTGATAAATGCCAGCAACTTGGATGGATCTCAAGGGAATTATGTTCAGTGGAAAAAACCAGTCTCCAGAGGTTCTGTACTGTAAGATGCTACTTGTATGGCATTCTTGAAAAGAGAAAACTAAGGAGAGGCAACCACTCATGGTTGCCAGGGGTGAGGAAGTGGGAGAGGAAGGGAGGTAACTGTGGTCCCTACCTTGTGTACCATGTACCACAAGGGGTCCCTGTGATCGAACTGTTCTTTGGTGGTGGTCGTACAAATCCATATGTGATAAAGTTACATAGAAACACACACACACATGCACACACAAAGGAGTCCATATAAAATTGGTGAAACTGTGAAGTCCATGGATTGTATCAATGTCAATTTCCTGGTTGTGCTTTTGTGCTCTAGTTAGGCAAGATGTTGCCATTGAGGGAAACCACGTGCAAGGTACAGGGCTCTCTCTGTATTGTTTCTCATAGCTGCATGTGACTCTACAATTACCTCAAAATAAGAAGTTTCTTAAAAATATGTTTGCAAGGTTGCAAAAGTCAAGGAAAGGTTTAGGAACGCCTCCAGGTTAGGAGGAATTTAGAAGTCATATAACGAGATGCAATATGGGACCCTGGGCTGTGCTCAACCAGAAGAAAGGACGTCAGTGGACTAACGCTTGTAGTGTTCATATCAAAGTTCATTTCTTAGTGGTGATCACTGCATTATTGCTATATAAGATATCAACATTAGGGAGAGCTAGGTGCAAGGAGCTCTCTGTACTTTTGGGGGCAACTTTTTAATATATTTAAAATAATTTCAAAAAGTTAAAGTAATTTTAAAATTTCAAAAGAAAATTACTTTGAAAGTTCTATTAGGAAAAATTTCTTCTATCCTAACTAACCCCAAATTTGATTGTCCTAACTAACCCCAAGACTGCCTTTAAACATAAATTGGAAAGGCAGCAAATTAGAGTAAGCAAAATAGAAAACAAAGGGCACACATAATTTCTTACTATTCGTACCCACAGGTTTCTTCAAGATTAGGACCCTGTAATGCAGCTATAACACAAACTCCCAGCGTTCAGCTATCACAGCGCTACTCCTTTTCAATCATAGAAGCCTCTACAGCTCACTTGATTAAACTTGCCTGGCCCAATCGATACTTGTTGCTTAGAGGCGCTCAGCCCGTGGATGACTGTCACGTGACCAAGCCATCTCTTGCCCCCTCACCTGCTGCTCATGGTAGAGACCGAAGCTGGGCTAGGGGCCACTCTGACTGGTTCCGAGGAGCCCCTCCGGCTATCTCTAGTGTAGAGGAGTGACCCAGCATAACCCAACACGTTTTACAGCCTGATTGGTTGAAATGGGATTGATTTCTCACCCATGGTCTCAGAGTTGCACGTTCAAGGGCAGGGGCCCGAGGAGAGGCCACCAGGTCCCACCCAGCCCTGTGCACCGCGCAGCCGTGTTCTCCAGGCTCAGCTTCCACCATCTCTTCGGTTGAGGCATCTAAACGAGCCAGGTTTTGTTGCGCGGGGCCTTTTTTCCCTTCCTTTAAATAAGTATTTTTCCAAGCATGGAATTCAGAGGAGAGGTCACTTTTTCTGCATGGGAATCTGTCTGCTTTCTTTTTATGGTCATTTCTATATCCAGAAGGCCCCAGGTCCAGCACACCATTCAAAGTCCAGTAGAGCTCCCCTGAGCGCACGTCCCTATGTTCCCTTGCGGCCTCATCACGTCAGACCTCATTCAGAGGCCACTCTCTGCTTGGCCCCTTCAGTCCCTGGCTTTTCTGCTCCGGTGGAACAGGATAGTCCTTGAGTTTCTTCTGTGGGTTCTTATCTGTGCAGCTCTGGTCCCAGGCTGGACTGGTCTGCTTTTCATCCATCTAACTGCAGAGGTTATAGCGGGATGGACAGAAGTTTGGACATAGCAGTCTGGGAAAACTTGGCGCATAAACCTGATTTGATACATCTGTTCCGCTGGCAGTGGGAGGGCCACCAGGCATCCAGCTGGCTCCCCGCCTCTTCCAAGAGGCTCAGTCCAATGGGCACTCCCTAATATTCTTCACTCTGGTAGAGCAAGTGTCCTGCTCAAGTGGGCTAGGCATGTCGTGGGCCCTGGGATGCCACGAGCAGTCTCCCAGCCCCGCAGGTGCACAACGAGACCCAGACATCCAGCAAGGAAAGTAAGACCAGATGACGAGGTCATGCCCGCCCTTACTTCTCTCAGAACAGCATTCTCCTGGAAACAGAAAACCGATCCCCCACGTTCATCTGTCTGATTCTGCCAGGTGAGCCCATAGAGCATAAAGCTAAGTTCCTCATGCCCAGACCCCTGAGTCAATATGTATATTATTATACAGGAGATCAACCTAGAATTTCAGGTACTTCAAAGCAGTCTGGCATCCACAACATTAAAGAAAACCTGACCCTCCACCTCCTCCTGACTGGTATGAACCCCTCACCTGCCAGAACGTTAAGGGAATCTGCCGCACTGATATCTCAGGGTGTGTGGCTGCCCAGGACTCTGGCCATGAGGGAAACAGTCCAGGGCAAAGAAGGATACGGATGCTATTTCGGGCCTCATCAAGGGTCTCTGTCACTTTGGCATATGTTACTCAGCTAAGAGGGTTTCCAGGCTCACGGCAGAGAGCACAAGTGCTGAGCTCATCCCACTGGCAGGCAGCGGGTGCTCGCTGGGGGCTGGCTAATGACTATCACATGGCTGGACTTAGATCCCCTTCCCTGGGGCTCACAGCACACTCCCGCCACAGCCTGAGGTGCAGAGTGGCAGCAGGAGGGGGCAGCCACCGCCATTCTCTCCCAGCTTCCCATTGTACTCTCCGGTGCCTCGGGGAGGCCCTGAATGGAGAGGTTCCGGGACTCCTGCTGCCCCGGGCGCTGTAGGTGGGGAAATCATCCATGGAACTCTATGACATTTTCTTCGTGTTTACTCTTTATATTTTAATGGAATTCTGTGGTCCAGACTTGGTTTCAGACTCTGTGCTCTCAGAGTCAGCTGAAGTACAAAGGAGGGGGAGGATAAAAAAGAGAAAGTAGTGGGAAAAATTAGATTCTTGATTTGTGTCCAGATGGTACTGGACGAAAATAGACTCAGAGATTCTCACTGCAAACTTGCCTCTGGTATGACGCTCCCCTCCCTTCACCAAAGGTCTTCTTGGTAGGAGAGGGAATGGGAATGGGAAAAGACTGGGAACGTTCCTTTTCCCTTTTCCCAGCCACGTATTAGAAGGCATGTGCAGGTTCCAGTGGAGAACGGCTGTGGACCACCAGGAGTCACACTGCGCGCAGGGGGCTGGGACAACGGTCACAGCCAACTTGGAAGAGACCCTCAGGAGGGGAGGCTGGCCTGGCCTGCAGGCAGGATGGAGCCCATGTGCTCTGCCTGCAGCAACAGCCTGTGTCATGCATGGAGGGACCGCGGCAGCCGGCCTGGCCAAGAGAGGCACACAGCACTCCCGTTGTACTGGAAGCAGCCACCTGTTCAGATGGAAGTGGAGAGACAAGGCTCCGCCCCGGGCCCTGGGACCACTGCCTGCAGGGAGCAGCAAGGTGTCAGACTTCAGGAAGAAGTTCACAGGGGCCTGGTGCCTCTGGAAAGCCAGCTAGAAAGTGGAGGACGCGCAGTCCTCTTGGAGGACAGCGTGGAGAGCCTGGAGGGGGTCCACCTGTCAGAACAGAAGAGCTGACCGTTTGAATGGTTCCCCTCAGGGCAGGAGCTCAACACCACCAGCAACGGGCCCAGGGCCCCACCCTGCCCAGAGAGAGGCTGTGCCCTGGAGTTCACACACCCCACTTTATTCCCCATCATTGCTCTGATGTTCACTGGGGGCATCACCAGTGCCCGTAAGCTGCCACGCGGAGCAGGCGTCCTCAGGCCCAGTGGCAGTCAGCCAGATGCCAGTGAAATGAGCAGTGGTCAGATGGAGGTACTTTTTAAAAAATGTACCTTTCTCACCATTGGGTTTCCTTCCAAATGTTTCAGCTGCCTTGGAGGACAAGTAGAGCGCCAGCGAGTCTGCCCTTGGTTTGGGGTGCCAGGGCTGGGCAAGGGGAAAACCACAGAGATCTCAGAGACAAGGACCAGGCAGATGCCAGGACCACGGAGGGGCAGATGGTCCAAAGAAAGTGTCCGCCTGAAGGTCAGGTGGCCAGGCGAGAGTCGGAGCCCAGGCAGACGCTGTGGGAGAAGCACGCACAGACCTTCTCCTCGGGAGCTGGAATTCCAGTGTGCGGACCTCTCTCGAGTTCGCCTAGGACTGCATCTGGGCTCAGCTCTGAGACTATTTTGTTCATCGCAGTAACCTAAGCACTTCCTATGCTGCCTGGTACAGAGTAGATACTCAAGTAACTCTTTTTTCAGTAAAGGGGTGGCTGGATGAGAGGGTGGGTGGATGGATGGGATTTGCCTCAATTTTCAAGGTAGATTCAATTCCAATTTCCACTTATTAATGTGTGGCTTTGTCCAAGTCTCTAACCCTTATTTTCCTCATCTGTAAAACAGCAATAATAATATTGCTTTAGCTACCACAATAGAACAAATATAATGCATGTTCAGTGTCATAGTGACTAGGAATAGAGCCAGGGCTGGAAGCAGGGTCTCCCGATTCCTAGTCCCCTGTTGTCCCATTGCACCATGGTAGGGCAAAGGAGAAAACTATTGTGTGTTTATCTGTCAGGCTCTGTTAAAATCCTCATAGAAGCTCTACAGCAGCGGTCCCCAACCTGTTTGACACCAGGGACCACTTTCATGGAAGACAGTTTTTCTGTGGAGGGGGAGGGGGATGGTTTGGGGATGATTCAAGCACACTACATTCAAGTTCACCTCCTGCTGTGTGGCCCATTTCCTAACAGGCCAGGGCCAGTACTGGTCCTCAGCTGGGATGCTGGGGAAGCCTGCTCTACAGGGTAAGTACTACTATTATTCCCAATTCACAGAGAAGTTAAGTGACCTGTCAGAGTTTCCACGGTGGAGTTGAGATTGAAACCCAGGTCTATCTGACTTGGAAGTCCCATTTTCACCACTTGCCATATTTTCTTTTTAGCTCACACTGAGTCCACGGTTGGAGGCTTCCCAGGTTCCCCATCTGCCTTGGAAACAAGGTGGGCAATGGTTTCCAGAGAATCCAGCACCGAACTGGAAGCAGCCACCTCAGCAACGGCCACAGATTTAACTGTTGACCCATATGTACAAACAACCCTACAAAGTTGGAATATTTTGGCCAAAAGCTTGGCTGTCTGCTGCCACACCTACATCATCAAACTGCTCTCTGGTTGCCCAGATTTTTTGTTCCAGACAGTCTGGAAAACAGCAGGTAACGGTACCCTTTGTGAGACTGATTCTATGGAACCACTTATGGCCCAAAATAAACTCCAAGCCTATGAAGATTTATTGTGGAAGTCACTGTGTAGGAAAACCTGGAGGAAAATGAAAACAGAGCTTAATATAAATCTTTTTATATATTTTCTATTAGAGTAATTGGTTGAATTAACTTCCAGCCAGGAAGCAGGTATCCAAAGCTAGTTAGGGTCCAAAACTCTGATTCAGAGTGTTCCCATATGGGGCACACCTGTTCTCAGGAGGAGGCGGGGAAGAGAGCTGGAGTAGAGGAGAAAGAATAGTTTTAATTATCGAACGAATGAAATGAAACAAATTCCAAGATGTATTTCCCTATATTAAAAAATATTTTATTGTTTATGCTATTACAATTGTCCCAATTTTTGTCCCTTTGGCCCCCTCCATCCAGCCTACCCCAGCCCACGGTCAGTCCCCACACCGTTGTCCATGTCCCTGGGTCACACACACATGTTTTTTGACTAATTCCTTCACCTTCTTTCAACCAGTCACCACTTCACCCCTCCCCTCCTACAGCTGTCAGTCTGTTCTGTGATTCTATGTCCCTGATTCTATTTTGCTCATTAGTTTATTTTGTTCATTAGATTCCACATATAAGTGAGATCATATGGTATTAGTTTTTCACTGACTGGCTTATTTCACTTAGCATAACAGTCTCCAGTTCCATCCATGCTGTTGCAAAGGGTAAGAATTCCTTCTTTTTTAATGCTGCATAGTACTCTGTTGTATAAATGTACCACAGCTTTTTTATCCACTCATCTACTGATAGGCACTTAGGCTGTTTCCAAATCTTGGCTATTGAAAATATCACTGCTATTAACATAGGGATGCATATATTTTTTTCAACTGGTGTTTCCGGATTCTTAGAATTTATTCCCAGAAGTGGAATAGCTGGGTCATAAGGCAGTTCCATTTTTAGTTCTTTAAGGAAATTCCGTACTGTTTTCCACAGTGGCTGCACCAGTCTGCATTCCCACCAACAGTGCATTAGGGCCCCCTTTTCGCCACATCCTCACCAGCACTTGTTGTCTGTGGATTTATTAATAATAGCCATTTTGGCAGGTATGAGGTGATATCTCATTGTGTTTTCAATTTGCATCTCTCTGATGGCCAGTGATGTTGAGCATCCTTTCCTATGTCTATGGGCCGTCTGTATGTCCTCCTTGGAGAAGTATCTATTCAAGTCCTTTGCCTATTTTTTAATTGGATTGTTTGTCTTCCTGCTATTGAGTCATGTCAGCTCTTTATACATTTTGGAGATTAGACCCTTGCTTGATGTATCACTGGCAAATATATTCTCCCACAGAGTGGGTTCCCTTTTCATTCTCACAACAGATTCTTTAGCTGTACAGAAGTGTTTTTAATTTGATGTAGTGCCATTTATTTTTTTTTCTTTGTTTCCCTTGCCCTAGGAGATATATTGGCAAAAATACTGCTGTGTGAGATATCTGAAACTTTACTGTCTATATTTTCTTCTAGGATTTTTATAGTATCGTGACTTCTATTTAAATCATATCTATTTTGAGTTTATTCTAGTGTGTGATGTAAGTTGGTGGTCTAGTTTCATTTTTTTTCGCATGTTCCAGTCCCGTTTTCCCAACACCATTTATTGAAGAGACTGTCTTTACTCCATTGTGTGCTCTTGCCTCCTTTGTCAGATATTATTGACCATAAAGGCATGGGTTTACTTCTGGGCTCTCTGTTCTGTTCTCTGTCAGTACCAGACTCTTTTGATTACAGTGGCCTTATAGTATAGTTTGATATCAGGTATTGTGATCCCTCCAACTTTTTTCTTTTTTCTCAAGATTGCCGAGGCTATTTGGGTTCTTTTTGGTTCCATACACATTTTTGGAATATTTGTTCTAGATCTGTGAGATATGCCATTGGTATTTTAATAGGAATTGTGTTGTATCTATAGGTTGCTTTTGGTAGTACAGATATTTTAATGTTAATTCTTTCAATTCATCAGCGCGGTATATGTTTCCACTTACTTGTATCTTCCTCAATTTCCTCCTTCAGTTTTCCAACTACAGGTCTTTTATGTCCTTGGCGAAATTCACCTGTGAAGCTTTCCAGTGTTTGTCTGCTCCCTTGTTGTGTGTGTCACTCTCTTCTTGTCCTATGGACTTGTATTTGACCTCTAGCCTGGCCCCCACCCATCTGGTGCAGGACTTATATTTGCTGGGAGTTTTTGGATTACTGCTTCAATTTCATTAGTGGTTATCAGTCTGTTCAGGTTTTCTGCTTCTTCCTGATTCAGTTTTGACAGGTTGCATGTTTCTAGAAATTTATCCATCTCACTCAGGTTGCCCAATTTCTTGGCATACAGTTGTTCATAGTATTTTCTTACAATCTTTTGTATTTCTGTGATATCAGTTGTTTATTCTCTTTCATTTCTGATTTTATTTATCCAGGTCCTCTCTCTTCTTTTCTTGATGAGTCTGGTTAAAGATTCGTCAGTTTTATTTATCTTTTTAAAGAACTAGTTCCTGGATTCATTGATCTTTTGAACTGTTTTTTTATTGTTTTTGTTGTCGTTGTTTTTGTCTCTATGTCATCTGTTTCCACTCTGATCTTATTTCCTTCCCTCTACTCACTCTGGGCTTTGCTTGTTGTTGTTTTTATAGTTCTTACAGGTGTAGGGTCAGATTGTCTATTTGAGAATTTTCTACCTTATTGAGGTAGACCTGTAATGCAATGAACTTCCCTCGCAGGACTGCTTTTGCTGCATCCCATAGGTTTTGGCTTATTGTGTGTTCAATTTCCTTTGTTTCCAAGTACTTTTTGATTTCTTCCTTGATCTCTTTGATAACCCATTCATTATTTGATAACGTGCTATTTAGCCTCCATGTAGTTGAATTTTTTGAGGTTTTTTTTATTGAAGTTGATTTCTAGTTTCATGACATTGTGATCCCTCTCCAGTGCTTCCCACTCCAGACTCTCCGTAGGCGACTCCAGTCCACACCACCCTCCCTTAGCTGGAGCCCAAGGTAGTGGCTGCAAATGAAAAACCTGGGCTTTGGCTTCTTAAAAAAAAAAAACAGTGGCTTTGTCTCCAACAGGCTCCATCTTTCCCTGGCAGACAGAAACCACTCAGTCTTTCACCGCTGGATGCTACATGGGTAGCTGATCTCAGCTCTGGAGCCCTGTGCTTGGGAGCCTCATCTGGGGTCCAGGCTTTACTCCGCTCCGTGGTGCTGTAACCTCAGCCTGTCACCCATGGGAGTGGGGCTGGCCCCTTTGGCATCCCCACCCTTCCTACTGGTCTCAAGGTGGTTTCTGTCCATCCTTGGTTAAGTGTCTCTTCAGATAGTCTTTGGATGGTTATTTCGGGTGGCTGTTCTCCTTTTTAGTTTTGTTTTTTTTTCCGGTTTGATTCTGGGAGGAGGTGTGAGAAAGGTCCTCCTACTCTGTTGCCACGTTGTGACCCTCTACCTGTATTTCTGTATCGGTTATGGCTTAGCTATGAGTGACAAAGAACCCAGCCCAAATTAGTCTAAAGCAACCTGTTAGTTTGTAAGTCTACATAACTTACAAGTCTAGAGGCAGGTTTTTACCACTAAATGTCTGTGCTCTCCCCAAATTCCTATGTTGAAACCCTAGTCCACATTGCAATAGTATTTGGAGGTGGGGTTTGGGGGGCTAATTAGATTGAGAAGAGGTCATGAGGGTAGAGTCCTCATGACAGGATCAGTGCCTGTATAAAAGGAGACCAGAGAGGAGTCCTGCACCCCCCATCCCCCATTGGAGGATATGAAGGCAGCCATATGCTAGCTAGGAAGAGAGTTCTCACAAGAACCTGACCTTGCTGTGTTTAAGCTGCCCAGTCTACGGCATTTGTTATAGCAGTCCAAGCTGGTGAAGGGACAGGTCTCGCTTTAGGCACGATGGCTGGCTACAGGAGTTCAGAGCTGTCCTGTTATCTTTTTTTGTCTCCCAGTGTCCTACCTCTCCTTACTCTTGAATGGCTCCCTTCTCAGAAAAGCCCCATGCCCCAGTGAAACAAAAATGGCCCCCAGGTTCAAGTTGGAGGAGCAGCCTTAACAGAGGCACCTCATCTGTCCCAGAATTCCCAACAAAACCCCATTACCTCTCACTGGCATCGACGGGACTCTGTACCCATTCCTGAACTGACCTCTGCGGTCTGAGGACGTGACATGCTGACCATGTTCAGCCTTGGCCATGTGCTTCGCCCGGCATCCGTGGCTATCACCCCACTCAGAGAACAGAGGACGGGTGGGGGCCATGGATGCTGAAGACGCAAAGAGCACCTCCCACCACAATGGGTTAGTGGGGCCTGGGTGAGGGGAGCCAGGCTAGATGTCAAATACAAGTTCCTAGGACAAGAAAAGGGTGACGTACATGGCAAGAGAGCAGATCAACGCAAGCAAATGAAAAGCTGACTTGTCTCAATAACCTTGTACACTGAGTTTATTATTAAGCCATAAAATGTTTTATCCCAAATAATAAATTAAAAGGTACAGTTTGCTAAGGTGGAAACTCATACCTTATGTAACTTAAGCTGCAAAAGTCAGTGCATGGGATTCTGTGAAAGGGTTGGTATATCGTATAGAATTGTTCTGTATTTAAATAAGTACAGCTGTGCCTTACTTTCTACTCTGCGTTCATGCCTGAAATAATGTGTGTAAACTCAATGTGAGACCAAGGGATTGTGTTTTGAGATGTGAGGCACCAAGGGGCATAGCAAAATGCATCTACGGTATGAAAAATCTCCTTTACTTTCTCCATAAGTTTAGGTTGTGACCTGTTGGCTTTCTGTAGAGCAAGGCCAAGGTCATATCCTTAACACACACACACACACACACACACACACACACACACACACACACACGCTACTCCAAAACCCACAAACAACATCGCAGTACCTGCAGAAAGAGCTTAACATTTTTGTTCCCAACAATCTTTTCCCATGAGTCTATTCTTGCAGGACTACATCTCTTCAAATTCACTTCCCCAGACTGTGTTCCTCCTTGGACAACAGTGAATTTCATAAACAAATGGCCTTTCAGTGACTTGACAGCAGAAAGACTCCAGAAGCCAATACTTCCTGAGCCAACAAACAAAATTCTGTTTCAATAGTGTTTTCATTGACTCTAAGGTCAGGCCCCCGTGTATCTCGATGGTTCCATTTAGACTCAGTCCAGTTGAGTTAAGTAGGTCTCACTGACAGCGTCCCCTCCCAACAGTGGTGACCATAAGGACAGGTGCTCACTTAAGACATTGTGTGTGAATTGTTCTGATTTGTTGATTTGTAAATCTTATTTGAACTGTTGGTAAAAGCTAATATTTAATCAGTACTAGGACTAAAGTTGTGCTTATTAGGAATTTTCTCTTGCCTAGGCTGGACACTCAGCGGTCTCCTTCAGCCAGAGACATTCAGGGCAATCTTTTAAGAACCATCTCTTCCACCTAGAAAGCTCTAGGATTTATGAACGTGATCATGACATAAATGCCGGAAAGGAGGGCAACAAAGGCAAAGAGGATGTATTCCCAGCCTTTGCATGATGAGTCTCTTTTGAGCATAAAGGGGGCAGGGCAGGTTGTAAAGGACTTAACAAGTGTTGTTCCTCCTAGTTCACCTTCCCCTGTCAGGAAGGAAGCAGAGAAGGAGCAGGTACCTCTCGACCTGGTGTGAGACCCCCCCAAGGAACTTCCCCCCAGGTGCTCACCAGATGCCACAGTAGTCATGCTGCTTGGTTCTTCAAGTTCAAAGGCAACTGGGAAATGCTGGTTTAAATCACTGACATGTACCTTGGTGATGTCAGAGTCTTTCCTGAGGTGCGGCATTGAGGATATCAAACATACATTTTGGAAACTACCTTCATTTAATCCTCCAGGCAACTTTAAGAACAGGCAGACTAGCATTAGTACCATTATACAGATGAGAAAACTGACATTTTAAAACTTTAGGGAACTTGTATGGGTCACGTAGGGTTTTGAGAATTACAGGGGTTGAGGAGAGAGAAAACTATGAAGACAGGTAATCTTTTCCTGCTTCACAACTGTTTCTATGGCCAAGCCTCCCCCCCCCCTAAAGTCACAGTACAACTCTCTTCTGTTTTCCCTGTAAGAGAAAGGGTGAGGGTGAGGGTACCCAGAAAGTAAGGCACAAGCCATGCACTCAGCTGAGTAAGCACATCCATCCTCATATTCCAGTACTGGGTTCCAGGGTGGAAAAGAAAAGAACTGGGTGATTCTTCCTTCTTATCTCCTCGTCAGTGACAACCTTGCACTCATCCACTGACTTTTTACAGGTTGAGAGTAGCAGCAAACAGTAAAGAGATTCCCCATAGTCCTCGCACTGAATCAGACGTGGACAAAAGGAAACAAGCCCAGAACTAAGAATTACGGTACCTGATACTCTCCCTGCGTCTCCCTCTCCGCCATACTCCTCAAAGAATGCCAGATGGAACAGATTTGAAAATATGCACCCCCCTCAGTACCTACACTTTGCTTTGTAATCCTAAGCCTGCTCACCACAGAAAGTTCCGGTGCATCCTAGATGGGACAGATCAGGAAATGGCTGATTTCACTCTGAGTTCCCTCAGGCAGCCATCCACTTGGGAAGGTCTGAGATGCTGGACTGGAAAGTGCTACAATGTCCAGGAATCCGGATGTTCCTTATTAAGACATTTTGGGTTTGTGCTGTTAAATTAATTTGTCCAATTACAAGAAAAAATTAGGCACTGATAGCTCTCTTGACAATTTCCCACACTTCAGGGATCAAAATTCTGTGCAGTACACTGATGAGGATCTGACCAGTTTGACTTCTACTTAATGGGGCCTTTCTTTCTTTCCTTCCTTCCTTCGTTCGTTCCTTCCTTTCTTGATAACATAATTGCCCACTTAGTGGGTTTCTGAATCTGTTGGTTCATTCATTTAAGAAACCTATATTGAGCACCTACTGTGTGCCTGGCCCAGTGATGGCAGCTGGGCCTTTAGAGTTCCCCACTGGAGACAAATTATGACAATGGCAAGTGACCAATGTGCAAGAGGAACAGGCATGCCCACCACCATGGGAGCAGAGTGCAGGGTCAAGGCCACAACTGAGGCTGACTAGCTGATGAAGTGTTTGCCATTACGCAGCAGACTCAGGTTTCATCTGCAATCTGGCATCCATTTTTTCTACTCAGATTCAAAGTGCAGCAGGACACTTCCCAGTAAAATGACCCCACGCCACCCATCACACATCATTACTTTGAAGGAAGCGGCAAGTGTTTCAGGGACTTGAGCATATGCAGTCTATCCTGGCTTCAGAGGGAGCTGGCCCCTCTGCTATCCTCCTCATGCTGAGGCCTGGGGACCTTGGCGGTGACACAGGAGCCAGAGTAGAGTGAGTGATTGGCAGCTGGAGCAATGCATGGTAGTTCAAGCAGTCACTCACCTGTCCATGTAACAAACCTTTGTGCTGGGCCTATTGCCACCAGGGCTGAAGTCAGACAGACTCACTGCCCTACACAGCTGACAGCCCATGCAGACCAGTCAGCAAACAAGAATGGCAAATGCCATTACTGTGTGCCAGGCCCTGTCGTAAGAGTTTTACGTGTTTTACCTTCACCACTACCCAACAGGGTAGGTCCTACTATTAATCCCAATTTACAGACAAGGAAACCGAGGCACTGAGAGGTCAAGTAATCTCCCCAAGGTCACCAGCTAGGAAGTGGAAGAGTCACGGATCTGAGCCTGAGTAATACAGAGCCTGTGCTTTCAACCCCAACACTCTGCCACAAACAAATGTCATTATGTGTTATATTAGGAGGTGGCAAGTTTTGGAGGGAAAAAAAACAGGAAGCAGGACAGAAGGTGTTGGGGTACGTGTGTATGGGAGGGGATGGTTGGTATTTTTAATTACTCTGGTCAAGAAAATCCTCAATAGGAAGGGGCCCCTGGAGCCAAGATCTAAAAGAAGTGAGGAAGTGAATGATGCAGACACCTGGGGGAACAGCACTACGAGGAGTAGAGAGCAAGCGCACTGGCCCTGCAGCCGAACAAAGGTTCTGCCTCCAATTTCAACATGGGAGCTGGGGGATATTTCCATGCTGCCAAGTAGTTCTCTGACACCAGCCAGATGCCCTAGAGGTAGCGACAGAGTCCATAGGCTAAGGGTTCAGTTACCCAAGTCTACCCCTTCCCCACCACCACTTCAGACACCAAGAGCCAGTCCAGTTTGCCACCTGTACTTCTGACCAACCAGCTATAGATTGGAGATTCCAGTGGTCCTCCTTCCTTGGGTTTAATTTGCTAGAGGGGCTCACAGAACTTGGAGAAATATTTTACCTACTGGATTGTTATAAAAGCACAAAACTCAGGAACAGTCAGATGGAAGAGATGCACAGGGCAATAAGTGAGGAGAGAGCATGGAGCTTCTACACCCACTCTGAGCGCTCCACTCTGCCCTGATCTCCAAGAGTTCACCAATCCCGCAGCTCTCTGAGGCCTGTCATTTTAGGATTATAGGGAGGCTTCATCATATAGGCGTGATTGATTAGATCATTGGCCACTGGGGATTGATTCAAACTCCTTCGAGATCAGGGGGTTGGGACTGAAAGTTCCAACAGTTTAATCACAAGGTTGGCCCTTAGATAGAGGAGAGCTCATCCTTAGTTGTGGTCCAAAAGTTGCCTCATTAACATAACAAAAGACACACCTACTGCTCTCATTACAGGAAATTCCAAGGGTTGGGGGTGGGGTGGGTGAAAGTAGGTTCACAGTTATGAGTGCACACAGCAGTTTATTCTTGTATTATTATTTATTGATTAGTTATTGTCTTTTTCCATACAATCATCTGGAAACCTACTTTTGCCCACCTCTGTATATATTGCTTATCGTAAGTCACACTATCACAGGGAGCCAGCGAGAGTATGAAGCAGCTGGGGTGGGGGGAGGGGGGAAACGGAATGAGGTGAGACCAAAGAGGTAATGGCGTTGGGAAGCCATTCCAGGCAGGGCTCTGGAGGGCATGATGAGGACTGATGTGGACACCGGCCAGCAGTGTCCATGTCATTATGGATGAATTAAAACATACACACAGACTACCGAGTCTGGTGGAGGAATAAGGATGACATCATGGCTTTTCTCTCAAGAGGAGCCAAAGCTGTGGCCTCTGCCATGACAGCCCTTTATTCTAATAATCTCCTCACATTCCAAGATGGTTCTTCCTCACTAATCCAGATACAACAAAGGAGCCAATACCCCTCATTACTTCACAGAAGGACATTAGCAAATGAATAGGCAGCCGGTTACACTGGGCCCAAGGTTTAGCACTTGCAGGGTGAGAGGTTTGTAGCAAAGAGCAAGCCGCAAAACAGCCTAGGTATATCACAAATCTGATTACCCACGAGAGAACCTATCTATGGGCGTGGGTCCTCTGCATCTCCGAGTGGGAGCTGGGCCCATGCCACGCAGAAGGGTCTGCCACAGAGGACCTGTGATATTTTCTGAGTGACACAGGAGCTGTGATAGCCATTTTATTTCTGCCAAATATTCCCCCTCTGGCCACAAGATAGGATGATAGAAATGCCCTTCCTGTCCCTTTGAAGCTACGTGTGGCCTGTGACCTGCTCAGTCAACAAAATGAGAGCAGAGGTGCTGTGGTCACTTTCAAGCAGAATCTTTAAACAAGAAATCAGCTTGGCTGGGTTAAACCACTGAAATGTTAGCGTTGTTTGTTACCTCAGTGCAGTCTAACCCAAACTGACTGATAGAGATTCCAAGAGAGGTTTTGGAAAAGAGGAGTTCTGGTAGGATCATTCTGGAAGCTGTGGGTGTTCAGAATAGGCTGAAGCTGGAAGCTGAGAAAGCAATTAAGAAAGTCTTGCTCTAATCAAGGTGAGGGACTAAGATGATGGTCTATTGATCATTGGTAATATTAGGTAGGATAGATAGCAAACCAAGGCATGGAAGAGGAGGGAGATACATACACCCACTGACTCGGCAGTCCTGGGTCTGGTCCAATAATATTGCCAGGGGTCTCAACATCACGGGAAACACCAGGCTAACACGGGAGGAGGGCAGTCCTTGAAATTCTAGGTATCATCTCCACTATCTGGGAAAGAAAGCCTTGACACTGTGCTTTCATCCCAAGGCCTGAAAGTTGGGAATGGGCCCACAGTGCCAAAGGAAGAAGCCCGTAAACACCTTTGGGATTTCACGACACCCCAATCCCTCCTACCCCTGCCAAAAGTTGACCCCACCTTTACCTGTTAATCAATATGTAACTTCTTCGCACCCATCCCACCAACTATAAGCCCTCAGAACAGTCTTGCTGCCCCTGCCCTTGCCTTTCTCCCCCACCTCAGCAAGTCCCATTCTCTTCCATGAGAACATATCACCAATAAACCTGCTTGCATTCTAACAGACTTGCTGATCTGTAATTCTTTACTGCATCAGCAAGAAGAACAAACCAAGTTTCTCTCATAAGAGTAATACTGGAGAGAGTGGAAAGTGATCAGATTCTAGATACATTAAGTTGAACTACTGGGATTTGCTAAGGAATTGGATATTGGGTGGAAAAGAAAGGAGCCAAAGATGTCCCCAAGGTTTTTGATGTGTGCAACTAGAAGTTATGAAAATTCAGCATTGGCCTTCTAAAACCCCCACCCCTACACAATGCACACACACTTCTGAAAAAGAACTAAGTTTTTATACAGCAGGCAGAATGCCTGAAATCTCACCATGGAAGAGTCATTCCTCTTGGAGAAGCAATGCCCTTTTCAGGCGGCTTATTCCAACTGGAAATACCTGCTAGAGAGGTTGCTTCATGTGGATTGATTTATTCTAGCCACTTGTAATTCAAAAACACCCTTAAAGCCATCTAGGCCAAGCCTCTTGCTTCTTTTGAAGAAACTGAGGTCCAGAGAGGTAAGAGATCATGGCCAAGGTCATGTAGAAAATGAGAGTTGCACAGATATCCAAAGAGGACTCCTGCCTCTCAGTGCACTGCTTTCTCCCCTGCCTCTTGTCCAGCCTGGGCAGGGGGCTCCTGG
This sequence comes from Anoura caudifer, assembly GCA_004027475.1. Taxonomy (NCBI): domain Eukaryota; kingdom Metazoa; phylum Chordata; class Mammalia; order Chiroptera; family Phyllostomidae; genus Anoura; species Anoura caudifer. Next base: position 358,606 of record PVKU01000286.1, on the reverse strand, counting down.
CTGTGCACGGGCCTTGGAGGGGATGTAGGGAAGAGAGGGGGAGCCATGTAAGCGGTGCATTGTCTCTCCTTCCTTCATTATTTTGTATGGACCAGTCCCAAGTAAGATCCAGTGCTTCTCCCTTCAAGGTAGCAAATCTTTCCATCACATTAACCTTGGCTTTGCTTGTCCTGAGCCAAAGACCAAACCTGAGAAGGGAAATTATTTTAAAAAGTGAATAAAATACAGTTCAACTCTGTGTGTGTGTGTGTGAGAGAAAGAGAGAGAGACAGACAGACAGACAGACAGACAGACAGAGTCACCTAGCAAGCACAGAGCACGTTCACGTCCCTTGTTTCCTCTGTCTTCTTGGATGTTTTCCTGCCCTGCCAGCTTTCTGCCATCCTTCCTGCAAGGCATTCTTTGAGCTGCTCCCTGTGGGTCGGGCACGGCTAAAAACAGACAGCGCCAGCACGCCTCTTCACAGCCTAGCACACTGTATCCTAGCACACCGACTAGAATCGTCTGTGTTATGCATTTTATGTCGTGCTTCAAATTTACAAAGTGCCTGACTATAATTTTTATTAGGTTTTTATTATTAGTTGTACCTTTTAAAACAGCTATTTGAAACATTCCACACCGAAACCCCCCTCTGACTTTTCCAAATCTTAGACAATGCCCATTTTTAGTGACTTTTGCCTTAGACTTACTCCGGGGTCTAGGAAAGCCAAACTGCCTTTTTAGGTAGTTAGTGACCAGAAGTTTCCCACGAGTGGCAGAGTGGTGAGAGGCAACAAGGAGGTTTACAGCTGAATCTCCTCTTCTTAGAAGAAGGTAAAGAATAACCTGAAGAGGAAAACACTGCAGAAGAGATTCACAGTCTCAGAGAACAAAGGGGCAGCTCTCAGAGCCATGGGCAGCCGAGGGCCAGTTTGTAGTGTTTACCAGGCCCAAGTGTTGAAAAATGTGTAGCATAAACTGAAATGGTGTTAGTTTTTCCTTCTGAAGCTGAAATGAATGTTTGCATTACCTAAAAGTGCTGAAAAGTATATCAAAGCCTATAAAAATGTTCACGAAGACAGATGATTTTGCTTTCATTGGAAATGTCCCCATAAAAAGGCATAGTCTGCACCTCATTCCTCTGCCGAGAGGCCTGTAAGTACTGCCCTGGATGTCCCGGGTAAGCCTCCCTTTCTTCCAGTGCAAACCAACTTTGTCTTTCCTCATACACGTGCAAGGAGTTTGGAAAGACTGCTAAAGCCACACCTGGAACAACGTGACATTGTGCGCTGCTTCTGGACACATGGCCTGTTTCATGTATTAACTGCCTTCCAAATTCCATTAATGACAATGCCATATGTGCTGTCTTCATTTTTCCCCCTGTTTATTCCTTTATTCCACCCTGACACACACCAGCGAGTGAACAGTGCTTAAGACTCACTACAACAAAGATTTCTCTATACCAAATATTCCAAACAATGGCCATTTCTTAGAACAATTTTACCCAGGTCGATTTAATGACTATTACTGAAGACAAACTCTGTTAGGGACTGTAGGTACTCAGATCTGCTGATTTAGAGCTGAAAAAAGTTACATAGCTGACCTCAGAGGGCTCAATATTGACAGGACAGGATTCCAACACAGCAAAAGAATTGTGGTTCTGCCTGGAACTACATTCTGATGGGACCTAATCTAGAATTCCAGGAGGGGATGGCAGTTTTACCCCATGCATATTTTAGGGTGTTTTTTTCCCACATTTCTGCAGCTCTTTGGTCAGGGAGCCTGATGGCTCCTCGGTTCTATCACAGGGGTGATCACCCTCCAGCAATTTCCATGTCTCTGTGACAACACAGACTTATGTCCGAGGGGGACTTGAGGAGGCCTCCTTGTCACCTTCATCACACCAGTCGGGTCTGACAGTACGAGACTGGCACAGACACCACACAAGAGTTGCCTGCACAAGGCTGAATCGGGACTCATTTGCATCAGATGCAGAGTTGAAGCCAGCTCTTCGCCCAGCCTAGGGCCTTGGCGGCAAAGTAGCTCTCCATTTCATCGCAGTCCAGTGGGGCGATATCAAACACAGGAGCTTTTCTTGTGGGGCCTCTTGTGCAGGCATTTTTTCCTTCACCACAAAATGGTTTAAAAAAAAAAAACAATGAGCTTGTTGCTCCAACCAGCTTGGTATCTGGCTCTGGGTCCAGAGCTTGAGGGTAATTGGTGAAATTGAAATGTGTTTCTGGATTCTGTGGTTTCAAAGTGGTGACACTTTCCAAACCAGGGTGGGCCCTGCACAAACTGTCAAGCTGGCGAAGCCCGCCTCTCCCCCTCTCCCGTCACCCCTTGCTCGATCTGAGCCGGAGGAAGTGCATCTATGGAATCAGATCATGATCCCTGTACGGAGCACTCACTACGTGCCCAGAAACATTCCAAGTGCCTTTACCGCGTTGACCTGGTTTAACCCCCTCGTGTTCCCGTGGGTACCCCTGACAGGGAACTGCCTCCTCTCAGGAACCTGTTGCTCAGAGAGGCTAAGTAACTTGCCCAAGGTGACACAGGCAGTAAATGGCCCAGACAGTATAAAGGAACCTAAGATAAAAGAAATCTAAAGGCCACAGGCCCGTCCTCCCCTGAGGAATCTGATGCACGGAGAGGGTAAGTGACTTGTCCAAGGTCACACAGGCAGCAAGTGGCTGAGACAGGACACAGGAACCTAGGATAAAGGAACTTTGAAGGCCACAGCCCCGTCCTCTAACCCCTACTGCCACATTCTTTGTGCTACATAATGCAAAGGCATGCTGCTTCCTAAAAAAGGCAAAGAAGAAAATTTCTTGGAAAAATATATAATCTGGCTTCAACCAAGGTAGTCCCAGTCTTCCTATCCCATCACACAAGCCCAGGACTCACTTCCTCCCTTGCTTGCCGTTGGAGGCAGCAGCGCGTACACCTGCTCAGAGGCCAGAGAGGCCTGTCTGTCAGAAAAATGCCTTCCCCTAATGTACTTCCTTCTTAATGAAGACAACATTTTGAAAGTAAAATTACACACTGTGTAGAATAAACAGTACGACAATAGCTGTGATTAATCTGTCAGAGACTGTATAACGTGATGCTAACAGGAAGAAATAAACTCCTTCTGAAGAGCAAAGTCATCTCTGCACATGGGCAACTTTTAAAATTAGCAAGCCGCTAAGTGGATCTCCATCCTGGGAGCGAAGCTCTGCAGGCTGGTGGGGCGAAGGAGGAAAGACAAGCTGAGGACGCTCCAGCGCCCAGAGGGTCTGGCGGCCCGGAGGAGACTGTGGCTGCAGCCTCTTCTCCCGCTGCCCCGAGTTGCTGGCAGTCCCTCTCTCTTTAACCTTGTGACAGTCATTCAGGCCTCCGTAGCTCCACCCATGCCCTGCTACAATCCCCCCAGCTCAGCCTATGACAGGGCGCATGGGGGCGTGGGCATCAGGCAGGTGTGCTCGGGTGCGGTGGGGGAGGGGAGGGGCGCAAGGGGCCCGCCCAGGTCTGTGTTGAGCACCCACTAAGCAACCTCTCCCAAGTCTTACAAACAGGCGTCATTTTAACTGATGGGTGCTGGGCTCAAAAAGCAAAGGAACTGGAATTAGGAGACTAGATCTTTCTGATTTTAAAGCTTGGGGTTTTGTTGCTTTTTGTTTTTGTTTTTGTTTTTTGTTTGTTTTGTTTTTGTTGTTGTTGTTTCTCTTGGCAAGAGATATAAGCTAAGAAAAACTATTGTGAGTGTGTGTGTTTTACTTACAGCCACAGAAAGATGAATAAAGAATTAAGCAGCGCATGGACCTGGACAGGAGTGCAGTGACTGCGGGAGGGGGAGGGAGTACAAGGGGGGTAAACGGTAATGGAAAAAATACAGTACGCATAAATCAAAAAAAAAGAAATAAACAGCATGTGTGTAAACACGCAGTTCAGCAACTTTTAAGAATGGGGCACTGATGTGCAGGTCCAGTGTTAGCTACTGGGGGTGACAGGGCCCCCACCACCCAGAGAGCTTTTTCAGGAAGGAGAAACAGGAGGCCAAACAGGCAGAGGGCCTTTATAATCAAGTGCGGATGCCATGGAGGCCCCGCACTTCCAAACAATTTTAGAAGACCCAACACTGGGTTCTTTAAGAATTTTCCCAAATATTAGTCAGTGAGGGGCAGTCTTGAGGCCATGGCTTTACAGGTCAACAGGCTTGGTTAGTTCTTTGCTAGCTGTGTGACCTCATGCTGGTTATTCAGACTCTCTGGGCTTCAATCCAATGTCATATGCACTTATTGAGGAGGGCCTACTGTACCCGGGTGTTGGTAAGTACTAGGAATTTATAGTCCCCAGGATTATAATTGAGTGGGGAGAGTACCTATTCCCTATTGTATGGATGGAACGGGATGTGGATATACAGTATATTCCCTTCCCCATTTCCCAGTCTTCTACCCACCCCACCCTGATAGAGCCATGCAGTTTTCGTAGGAGACCTTTGGGAATGTTGCAAAGAGAAACAAAGAGTCAATATTCAGCTTTCCACATCCAGAACTGGATTTTTGAGTCCAAAGCAAGAAAATGGTTTTGAAAACCAGCCATTCTCAGGAGAAAAAAAAAAGGGGGCTTCCTGAATTCCTTAAGCTCTCATTCAAATAGCAAGAGCCAGGCTGGGAGGACTGGATAAGAGAGTTTGACCAGAAGCCCAGGGCACAGAGAGCTTCTGCTGGGGCCTGAGAGGGGCTGTGACTGAGGAAAGGAGGCAGGAAGCACGCCCCTCCATCCAGAGAGGAGAACGGGAGGGGAAGGACAGGCTAGGCCAGGGGCTGACTGGCCGGGGTCCTCCCTTTCCCTCACTCTTGCGCCTGCACCTGACAGGCAGGCGGGGTGCATAGGGTGGAGTAGGGGGTGGTGAGTATGGCAGAAGCAGGTAACAGGGAGGGACCCAGAGAATCCTGGAGGGAGTGGCCTGTGTCCTGGGCTCAGGCCTCTGGGAGATGCCCCATAGCTGTCTTGGGGACAATATGGTGAAGGAAAGAGAGGATGGCAGTGACAGGGAAGGAAGTCCCCAGGAGAGACTTTGAGAAAATGCAGCTGGTTCCCTTTAGCCTGTACTCGGCGTGCCGAGACCGCTAACCTGACACCCTTCCCAGCCTCCAGACCTGTGTCGCACCACTGAGGGTCCACGGGCCTCACGAGTCCTAAACAGAAGACCTCTGCTTCCTTGCCCAGGGTTCGGGTTCCACCTTCAGACACCCCATCTCTGCTGCTGGCACCACCATTTACCTGGTCAGGCAAACTGAGAATCTATGGGGGCATCCGGGAGACCCCTGCCTCTCCCTCATCCCCCCCATCTGACCATCCCCCATGCTCTCACACATTTACCCCCTGAAGTTAGTTTGACTGCCTCTCACCTCTCTGCTTGGCTCCCAGCGCCCCACCAGGCTGTCATCACCATTGTTCACTTGCATCAGAACTTTGTTTCAGTCCAAGTAAAGCACGCCAACCGCCTTCTCTACCGGCACCCGGGGGCCTCCCCGACTGGAGAAGTGTGTTCAGAGGGTCCAGGAGGCAGACTGTTCACAGTGAGGGATTATTCTGCCCTCCCCCAAAATAGCCTTCAGCCAATTTTGAACGGGAGCTGGTGGATAAATACCCCAGCTCCCTCACTTCTTTTTTTTTTTAATTAAATTTTATTTTAATTGTTGTTCTTATACAGACTTCTGTTTT
>PVKU01000286.1:283015-352815 GCA_004027475.1 Anoura caudifer | reverse complement strand
TGACCTCGCCCATGACTGCTCCGGCGGTATCTCCTGCCACTTCCTGCCCCATTAATCCTGAACTGCCTGCAGCTTCTTGCACACGCCACACTGTTTCACACACGCATGCCTTAGTTCAAACTGTTCCCTGTCTGAAATGATGCCCTTCCCAGCACTCGTCCCTGGCTCTGACTCATGTTTCACTGCTGAGTTCAGGCAGTACCTCGTTTACAAATGTTTATCAACGATTTGCTGTGTGTGTCACAGAGTGCTACAGAAGCACCTAGAAAGGACACTCCGTCTTGCCTTGGGGGATCATGGAAAGGACCGCATCTGAAGTGTCATCTAAGTTCCAAGAGACAAGTCACAGAGGAAGAGAAACAGGCCAGAGGAGAGGGAGGTGGGGATGAGGGTAATCGTTTTGAAGGCACTACAAATAATATATAGGGCCCAGAGATGGCAGCTCAACTTGCTAAATGAACTTAAATAAATAAATAACCAAGATTGGAACCGGAGCAAAGACAAGGAAGCAGCAAGAGAGGAAGCTGAAAGGGCTGGGGGGCCAGATGACACAGGGCTTCCTAGGCCCCGGTAGGAACATGGAACTTTTGCCGGCACATGGGACAACAGGGAATGGGCCCTGAGGCTCCACCGCGCTCGAATGCTCCTCCCTGAGCTTGCCCATTTCCCTGGGGTATGTCTCATCAGCTTGCGTCTGCTTCCCCATTCGATTGCAAGTTCCTACAGGGCAGGAAACATTTCTTCTGATCTGTTTCCTTGTGCCTAACACAGATCCTACTGCAGAACAGGACTGTAACAAATGTATGGAATGGGATCACTGAGGTGACAGCCACCCAAGATATGGCAGAGACCACCCAGCCCAGACCCCTCTAAGGGAGCTTACAAAGGAAGGCATGAGGCTCCTGCCTGCCTCGGCACCACAAAACCCTAACTGTCCACGTGGCACCACATGACAGGAAAGTGCAGCTGCAAATCTCTGCAGGCAGATCTGATCACTGGGGGCCCCTGCCCCCAGGGCATCTCTGGGGTGACCCCAGTGGGAAAGCCCCGACACTGGGGCTGGTAGGGGCTGCAGAGGAAGGAGCTGCAGGAAGGCTCTGGAATGGCAGCTGGGCAGTACAGGCTCATGAGGGGCACTGAGTCTTAACCTTGTGGGAGAGGAGCCGGAGAAGCTCAAAGGTGTCTCGAGACAAGACCAGTGAAAACCTGAGCTGAGCTATACGTGTGGTCACTGGAGGCCTCCGTGGGGACAGAGTAGGACCCATCGGAGAATTTGGAGGCTCACCAGTATCTGGGTTAGGGGAGCAGAGGGCAGACTCCAATCACCAGGAGGCCCACTCAACTCTCCTTGTACCTAGGAGCTCACTGCCTGTGTCACTGGTGCTCATTCTGCGTGTCCCACCCACCTTTCCAAACCAAGTTCACCAAAATCACAATTTTCTTTTTATGAGCCTGGCATATAGGGTCGGGCAAAAATAGGACTAGAGTGGTAAGCACACGAAGCACAGTTTATTCTTGTATTATTATTTATTAATTACTGTGTTATTTTCCCTGCAAACATCTGTAACCCTACATTGCCCCACCCCATATAGTGAACACTACATAAATATTTATTCAACGGGTGAAGCTCCTTGTTAGAACTGAAGTTGCACATGACTGGAGGCTGCTTGGTTCCCTAGTTGAATCCCCAGAACCTAGAATAGAACAGGCACGTAGCAGGTGCTCAAAATTACTTATTTAATACAGTGAATGATAGAACCATACGAAATTATGGTTACTATGGCTCAAAGAAGACAGATCTTTTTTCCCCCAAGGTTGCACCACCACAGAGGACAGACGGTAGGTGAGCGAAGTCTTCCCAGTTCTGAGCTGGTCACTTTCCTGGGCTGCGGTGCCCCCGCTGGAGGAGAGTTGAACTGCCCTGCGGGCCAGCAGATCCCTGGCCCATTCCAGTGATGAGAGGACCCAGGGCCTGGGATGGGGGCGCTGAGGGCTGGAGGTGGGACGGAGGTCGGAGAGGAGAACTCAGGATGTACTAGGCTTGCACGGACTCTCAATATGTTAGTGGCTAAGGAGCACGAGTGGGAGGTCAGAATGGAAGTTGGGAGAGGAATTAGAACCTTAAGAGGAATCGCCTGGAAGACAGAGTAGAGAAGAAAGCACACTGAGCCTCGGAAACTCGGAAGTGTTTGATGCAGGAGGTCCTTGGGGAGGAGGCTGAAGACTGGCAACGTCTGCTGAGCTTGGCTGAAAGAAGAAGGCACAGTGTTTAACAGCAAGAGCTTCCCAGGCAGGGTTCAAATCTCCGCCCAGCCATTTGAGTGACTTGTGCTGCTGCTCAAGAGACTTGCCTCTTAGGGCTTCAGTTTCCTTGTTTACATATTGATGGATGCTACCTACTGATAGGGCCTGTAAAATGCTTGCCCAGAACCCAAGGCGAGGGAAGCACTCAATAAATACTGTGATTTTTATGTTGGTGATGGTGTTGTTATTGCAAGTGGTGACCTTGAAGAAGAAAATATCAGTGCAGTGGGGAAGGGAAGGGAAGGCAAAGAAGATGGGAATCAGACGGCAGGAAGTTAAGGGAGCCAAAGAATCAATGGGTGTAGACCGCTTTGCTGAGGAACTCAATAGGGCAAGAAGTTGACAAATCCAGAGATTGGACAGTGGGAAGGGCAAGCAATTTCCTTAAGAGAGAAAAGGAATGTGAATGTGCACAGGCAAAAGGGAGGGAACCTGCAGAGATGAGCAACCGAAGCTATCACAGAGAGGCGAGAGCTGGGAGCAGGCCCCAGGAGTAGGCAGAGACCCCCCCCCCAGGAGAAGGGTAGCCCCAGGGTTCTGGGCACCCCAGCCTGCCTTTGCTCCTTCATCGGCCTCCCCCTTAGGCTGGGGTTGGAAGGTCTTTCCTTCAGCCTCTTTCAGAGAGTGTGGTAGAAAGCAGACTCGCCCAGAAGTCAAAAGGCCCAGGTTCTGGTTTGACCCTGGCTATTCATACTTGGCTGAGCCCCAGTCCTTCCTGAGGTCTTGTGTCCTCCTCTCTGTCCCCAGAGCGGTCACCTCAGAGATTCCTGTAGCCATGTCATCACACTAAACATCATAAAATATTTCCTCTCCTAAAGTTTTTCTCCACTCTGATTAGAAGGAAGGAAAAAAATAAATCTTTGAGGGGAAGCTATCACTTCTTTCAGCAATTGGGACAGTGTATCTGTTTCAGACATACTGCCAGCAGACCTGGCAGCACCCAATACCATCCACACTGGCAGATCGAGGCTGAGCCTCCTGGTGTTTTAAATAGCTTGTGCACTTGGTCTTGGCCTCCTGGAACCCAGCGGGAGCTTTGTGCGAGGCTGAGTGTTGCTGTTGACAAGGCACTCGTGGCTGCAGCCTTCTGAATCCTCAGAAATAACAACAATTACTGTGCACACCACACTCCGTCCTCCAAGGCGGCGAATGCATCAGCTGCTGGTTATTTTGATACCCTGGATAAAAAGCTCTTTCAAGACAATCTAGTACAGAAAAACATTCTTATCCTCTGCTGTCTGCACCATTCCTTCTGCCTGCTGCCCTCTCTGCTGTTTCTCATTCCTGTAAATGTAGCTGGTCCAAACCTTAAGGTCCTTCTCTCAATGACCCAGGAATAGGACATTCTCTTACACCGTTCGGGAAGTGGAAGAGGCAAGGGAAGAGACATCTGGGCGTGATCCCTGTATCAAGGTCGGCTTGATCTGGAACCAGCTGGAAACCGATCCCGTGTGGATGGGTTGTCTGGCAGCCACAAAGGCTCTGACCAGTTTTGGATTCAATAAGTAGTTTTACTGAGCACCTATTGTGTGCCCCTCAGTACCTGGGAGGACTCATAGAAACGTGGCGAGGGCCTAATAATTAGCCCCCACCAGAACACGAGCTCTCTGAGAACAAGCATCCCGGCTACCCCACAGTGCCCGGCCCAGAGTAGACTCTCACCATTAACCTCTGGAGTACTTTTTTGTTGCCTACATATTGCTATTTACTGTTCTTATTCAAGATCCTTAAAATTAAACCAATATGTGCCATCAGAACATGATCGAGAATTTGGGGGGGGCACCTAAGCTTATATTCTGTTTACATCATGTTTACATATCCTTCTTACGCGCCACATGAAAATAAAAAAAGTGCCCCAGATCCTTTTGTCCTTCTGGGTGACGCTGCAAGGACACACAGAAAAGCTCTGCCTTCAACAACTAAATTCTCTGTTATTCTACAATTCTCAGCTTCGTCCCTAAATTCTCAGGCAGCCATTATGTAAGGCTTAGGGCTGGTGTTTTCAAACAAGTTTATGCAGGACATGATTGATGAGTGAATCTGTCCTACTGACCAGAAATTTCTTTGTTTAATTGACAATGATAAATTTCCTGATAGATCACCCTGACCCTGACGCTACTTGTGCAGAAAGGGCCATTTACAGTGACCCCGGTGGCCAACACTTGCCTCCAAGCGTGTTCGCCCACCAGTCTGCAGTGGACAGCTCAGACAGGGACAAGACTTTGCTGGGAAATAACGAGGCCACACCACTCCAATTCTGGGGCTTTCTTCCTACCTCCACCTCCTTAGAACATGCACAAATGGGGTGAACTATGGAGCAAAGGTGAAACCAGAAAGAATCGGAGACCTGAGACCAATCTCTCTGTCAAGAGCCTCACCTTGCTCAAGTGCCTTCCACTGGGGGTAAAGGGCCACCCTTGAACTTACGGCAGGAGCCCCTATACCTCGGTAAATCCTGGCACCAACCAAGGGAGCCAGTGCCTCTCCCCATCTCTCGGTCTCTCTCCCCACATCCTTTTCTCCCCTGTGCATCTGGCACAGGTGAGGGCTTCATTCAGCACATGGGGAAGGAGTGAAGCTATCTGACTGTGTCCCACACCGGGAAAGTGGGGTGCGAATTTTAAGACCTATGGATTCCCTAGAACATTATTACAATTAAGGATGCACATCTGGCGAAAAGTCTGACTTAAGGGACATTTCTGACTTGCCAGCTGCGGCTGGGGTAGAAAGGGCAAGTGGTTGGTCAGGCAAGCTCCCTGGCAGGCTCTGAATCCGAGGAACCCAAGAAATGTTGGAAGGCCAGCCAGGAGATCCCACCTCACTTAAAGTGTCCCCGTGGGGATAAAGAGGAATTTGGTTTGGGCCTGGGGTAGCCCAGAAGGCTGGTTGTCTGGGTCAGTTTAGAGTCAGAGACCCCTTGCCAAGCTAATAAAAGTGGTAGACCCTCTACCCAGAAAAAATGCATGTCCTGCACACAAACGTACAAATTTACCTACAGTGTCAGAGGGGTCAGGGACACCAGGAACTTCCAGAACTCAAGGCCCTGAGTCTGAATTCCGACACTGAAAGCCTCTGTTTCTGGTCCCCAGGTGGAACTCGCCCCTGCCTTCTAGCTGCTTCCGGTTCTGTGGAGCGCGGCCCGCCCCCCGTCAGGGCAGAGCCAGTACCTGCATCTTAACAGTTCTCTTGGCGCTCGCTTCGGGGTGCCGGTGATAGGAGGCATCCCAGGCGAAAAGCTCCCTTGGCGTTTCTCCCTGGATGGTGACGAGCAGCTAAGCCTAAGGCACGAAGGGTGAACAAGGTAACCCCCCCCCCCGCCCCCCGCACCACCACCACCACCACACACACACCCCCCAGGCATTGGTGGTGTGCAAAGCTCGGTGTGTGTGCTGGGGAGGAGGGACGGGGAGCCCAGGGCAACTCCGCCCACCCGCAGCCTATTGGCCCAATGGCCACCAGAAGTCAGCACCCCTGCCTGCTGCCCCTAGAAAATCCCCACCAGTGCTTGGCTTGCATAGCCCCTTAGACCCCTGTGCGTTTCCATTTGACCTCTGGGATTTTGACCTTTCCCTGGCTGTGTTGAGCCAGATTTACCGGGAGCGATTGATCGCTAGTCCCCAAGACCCCCTACGGCCGGGCACAGCAGCCCAGCCCAAACAGGTGCGGGGCTCGGGCTGGGGGGGGCCTGCAGTGCCGGATTCGGATTTGGAGTGAGGAGGAGTCTGGGAGGAGGGGCTAAGAAATTGCAGAAGCAGTGTAAAAGCCGCTCGGAGCTCCTGCACGGCAGAGAGCGCCGGGAGCCCGAGGGGAGCGCAGCTTTGGGTGAGTCTGGCGGCCCGAATCGAGCCCTGAGAGGGGCGCAGCACGGGTGGGAGTGAGGGCCGGCGGGGCTCCCCTGGGGACAGTGCGTGGATCCCGGCTTAACATCTTCGGGAACCCCCAGGGGCTGAAGTGCAGCGATAAGAGGACTGTGCCGAGTGGGTGCGGGAGCCCAGGAGCCTCGGCGGGAGGGCCGGCGGGCGGGCAAGTTGTGGGGAGCAGCGGTCTTTCTGGTCGCAGAGTTCTCGGTCTCGCAATGGCCCAAAGTTCAGGAGGCCACCCAGGCGCCTGCAGTAGCTGCACTGACGTGCCAGGGACTATTAGCTCGAGGGCTAGAAGGGGACAGCGCACTAGTGAGAGAGTGCGAAGGAGCGTGGACAGGGATGCGCGGGCGGGAGCGCGCCTGGACCGGAGGAGTGGTGGTCTGCTCCACCGAGCCGAGCGCACCGCGCGGGATCGGGCTGGATTGTGCGCCGAGTCTGGAAAGTGCTTCGCTGCCCCTACGTAAGGGGACCAGAGGGGCTGGGCGCGCTGGATCTGGTGCCAGAAATGGAGCAAGAGTCGCGGGGCTCTTCTGCACTCCCTGGAGGCCTGGGAGTCCTAAGGGAGGGCCCCCGGAGCTGGATGGCAGAAGCCTGCGCACCAAGGGACCTCCATGGAGCCGGGCTGGATCGAGGTCCTCAAGGCTCAGAAGGGCTTCTTGAGTCACATGCCTCACCTCCAGCTGTCTGCTGCCAGGTGTGGGAGAAGCTGGCATGGAGGGGTGGGGCGGGCAGCGCCTTGGGTCCAGGCAGCAAAGACTGAGGGGAGAGAGGACTCAGGGATCAGAGAGCGGCATCTCTGAGCCAACACAAACAAGAGGCTTAGCTCCGTTTGATTACAACTTTCCTTATCCTTTCAACAGCAACAACAAAAATCTCTGAAATTCTCACGGAAGGTGTTTTCTGCTTGAACTTTCTCTTCTCTTGTGACTTGAGAGGTTAAAAAAGAGCCTGCTTGCTAGGCTGGTTTTTCCAAGCTGTTCCAGGTTAGAAGTTGTAACAGTATGAAGGATAATTTATGGGAGTTTCATGCATTAAAGTGTATTACTGCAAAGCCTTTTGGGTGCTGTGGGTATTAAGGAAAACTCAGTGCACATTCCCAGCTGGAAACCGAAATAGTGCTCTCCTGGCTGTCTCTGCCCCGTCTGTCACCCTGGAGAAAAGGCACTTGATTAATTGTCCTGGCTCCATCCTCTGGGTGCACCCACTGCCCGTGCCAGCCCCTCCTCCCCCACGAGCACAGCCAACTGCATTCTGCAAATCCAGAAACGTGCAGGAGGGCCCACCAGTAACTTATCTCCAGGGTCTTCAACTCTTGAAGCTGTCATTTAAGCCTGCTGGAGGGGAATATTTCTTGTGCAGTGTTTACAGTTTCCTACTGAATGTCTGAAACTTTCTCCCTCGGCGGAGCCACAGAAAAGAGTCTAGAGAGTCTACTTGAGATGCCAGCCTGAGCAGCCCAGTTGTCAGTCGGTGAGGGGCAGTGTCCCTAGAGGTTCAGAGGGGACAGGGGCCTGGGGGTGGGGGGACTGTGAGAGTGGTCTGTGGCCAACACTGTTGGCATGGACGCACAGAAGTGAATGTTCCTCATACTTGGGTCCTTGGAGGGGGTGTGGCTAATATCACGTGCTACTAAACCCCTCCCCCATGCTTTTCCCAACATTTTTATGCAGGTGAAAAAAAGGGCAGCCTTGAAGGGGAAAATGTTAGGAGGCACCCCCAAGGTCTCCTGGGCACAGGGCCACAAGTTCGAATGAACTGTGGTAGTACCTGAGAGGACTTTATAACCAGCTGCTGGTGCCGCACCTTCCCTGGGCAGCGGTCTTACCCCTAAAGCAGACCACCCCGCTAGAGAACTAGAAAGGTGGGTCCACTCAGGGTGCTCATCCTCGTGTTGGTGACTCCTCTGTACCCTTAGGCATTCTCAAGGAGTGAGGTTCTCACTTCTCCCATTGCCCACCCACACCTCCCACCCAGACAACCAGAGGAAGGAGGGGAGGAAACTCCATACTCCTTTCCCTCTCTCTCTCTCTCTCTCTCTCTCTCTCTCTCTCTCTCTCTCTCTCTCTCTCTCTCTCAGAACTCTGTGCCTTGGCCAGGAAGGGGGCCCCAGCTGCCGACATCAGCAGGGAGGGCAGGGGAGGGCAGGGCAGGGCAGGGCAGGGCTGCAGCCTGAGGGAAGTTTCTCATCATTACTGAGATTAAGCTGATGAGCAAACTGCACAACTTCACTTATAAATGTGAGTGGCACTGCTGCCACACACTCGTGGAGCGCCCCATTGCCACACGGCCGCATGGGAGCCACAGACAAACCGCAAAGGAAACACGGCTCCTGCTCTTCCCGACCGGGCACAGAGCAGTGGCCAAGCAGACATCAGTGCCACACCAGGGACCAGAGGCCCGGCCGTGTGTCTTCTCCAAGAAGACCTTGTAGGACTTCAGGGCGCAGAGTAGGTAGGCCTTGGAGACCTTTGCTGGCAGCAAACACTCTGCTCTCAGGAGGCAGTGGAAAGCTTGTTGAGGATTCACTTAAAATCTCTGGACACCTCTGAGCAAACACCCTCTCTTCCCAGAGGGTTTCTCTTTCCTTGACTGGCAACTCTGATCTTACAAACCATCAGCTACACCGTCAGCTCACAGGCTTAACTGGCATGAGAAATCGACTCTGTGATGGATCACTTTTACGGACCAGTGTAGGGTGGTGGCATCAGGCAAATGAATGGAGGTGGAAAGACTTAACATCCAAACTCCAAATAGCGGTAAAACCGAGATGGCCCTGAGGCAGAAATGCCGCTGGAGAAACTGAGGCTTTGGGGTCACCAGCCTTTCAGCTGGATATGCGCAAGAATTGTCACCATATCAGCCAAGGCAGATAGCCCTTCAGCCACATAGTCTGGCCAAGACCAGGATAGTGAAAGCATATAATAAATAAGAGTTTCTTGTGCTTCGTGATGTTTTTATGATCCTCCTGTGGGCTACTTTACATGTTTCTGAGGAGTTTCTATAGACACAGTAAGAATCAGACTGTAGCACTGAGGTGATCTCGTGATATTTTTCTCCTGTGTTTTGGGTAGCCTTCCTATGGTAGTGTCCTGAGTTCTGAGACAGGAGGGCAAGTAGCTTTGTGACCTTGAGCAAGTCACTAAACTTCTCAGGCTCCAATTTCCCAATCTGTAGGACAAGTGCATTGAATTATTAGTGTTTCTGAACGGGGCTATTGGCAGTTGGACACAATCTTGGGTAAGTACGACCTATTTACATAATGCAGGAAGTTTAGTACCCCTATCTGATCTACTAAATGCCAGGAGCCCAGGTGACTACCAAAAATTCCCACCCCTCACCTGCCATGCCATATATGGCTAAATGCTTATTAAAAGAATATGATTACTCCTAGTAGAGAATTCCCTCAGAAATTACCCACGGGGCCCTTTCTTCCAGGCCCTGATGTTGAGCATCTCTTTCATCACTAAGTTGGGACTTCAGAAGTCCAGCCCTGAGCCTGACCCTCCAACAACCAGCATTTCAGGCTCCAGGAAGCCACTGACAGGAACGTCAGTGCTGTCGTCCCACCTGGCATCATCCTTTGCCTTTTGTCAATGGAGCGCGACTGCAAATGACCCACATGAAAACAACCAGAAAGAGCAGGGGAAGGGACAGGTGGTACCAGAGCACAGCGGCCTCCGCCTGTGCCGTATACTATCAAAAACACAGGCAGGCTGCTTGCCCCGGGTGTCCGCGGCACTGGGGGGAGGCCGTCCCCTCCTGCACTAAACGGCTCGCACCGTGGTGCCAGGAGGTCCCTTCCCTGAGGGAGAGAACGGGGAAGCAGAGCCCTCCCCAGCACTGACAGCACTGCATACCCTGTGGGTACACATTGGCATCAAATTAATACATGGTGCCCAAGCTGTGAGAATAAATGGGCATCGGTACTGTGACATTTGATTTTAAGAAGCAGGCCAGCAAGGCTGCCCTGGAGGGGTGGTGCTGGCAGAGCTGGGTTGATTCTCAAGGAGAATAGCTCCCGTTATCCTTACCTCTGGCCCAATCTCTCACTGGAGAACAAAATATTAGAGCCGTTGGTTATTCACAGGCAAAGGGCTAAAATGAGTATCTTTGGAGGATATTACAGGAAAACCTAGTCACCCCTAAGCAGTAGGAGAGAGGAAACTACCGAAGCGGCAGACTTGGTAGAGTTTGGAGCTGCTTTCTAATGAGGCAAAAATAAATAAAGCAAGGACTGGGAGACGTAAAGAGATACCCAGCGAGGTTGAGATGGGTCTGAGACTACTGTCTGTCAAGTGGGTCTAGCCAATGCTTTCTGAATTGCCCAAGAGTTTGGCCAAAGTCTTTCGCTTGCAGAAAACCTTTTCATTAGCAGTAGTATTAGTCAGAGCCAGACAGTCAGGGTTTCCCTGAAAACTTGCCACTGGGCTAAGCAGATGGAGAGGTTTTGGCACCGCCTTTGGTGACTTCTGCAGGTGGAGAGGATCTGGCTCTGAAGTCAGCGGGAATGAACAGCCCAAGCTTCACACAGAAACCACGTCATGTGGAGGGCAGTTACGATCCACTGTGGCTGGAGCACTTTCCCAGGAACACAGAGTGTTTGCTATTTGGTGTGGATGGGCTGATGTTTTTCCATTTTCCTGTGGCTCTTCGGTCAGTAGCCAGGGTCTGCTTGCTGCATGCTGTTCTGGAGTGAGCCCAGAGAGGACCACCTGGAGGAAGCCATGAGTGCTCAGCCCAGGTTGGGGGTGCAGGGAGGTCCTGTCTCAGCCCCTCATCACTGTGCATCTGTGGTTACGGTGACTTGCAAGCCTTACCGGCCCAGTCTGGTGAAATGCCATCCCATGCTAGGACCTGAGCAGGCCTGGCTCTGGGGTTAACACCCTGGGGTGCCATTGGTGTGGGAGATCCTGGGAGAACCAGCCATCCCCCACCCCCACCTTAGAGTGGGATTTTGAAGGGAGGAGCAGTCGTGCTGGGCTCTAACTGTACAAAGGCTGCTTACTAGGTAAGCAAGAGGAGGGACAGGAGCAGCAGGGCAGCAGGTGGAGGAGAGCACCTCTTGTACCCAGTCCCCTTCTGGAAAGCAGAGAGACCAGCAGAACCTCCTCCGTCAGCCAGGCTGCTGTGCACAGTAGGCCGGATGAGGTAGCTGGAACACAGCACGAGCCCAGCACACAGTAGGCACTTTCTGTCATGCTTCCTCTCAGCAGGACTGGTCTTGAGGGGGTCCTCTCTTGATGCCTTTCACTTCAAGTCAGACAATATCATCTTTGACTTTTTTTATGTCTGTATTTTGACCTTCTGTGATTAACATTCTTATTTTGATAGAATTTTAACCAAACACTTCATCTTCTGAATTGTCTTTGCCTCATAATATCTGGGTAAAAGGAGACTTGTGGATATTCTCCTGTAATTTTCTGTCAGAAGCAAACTTCTCCACAGACTTTTATTTCAGAGATGTTATGCAACACTCTCTAAATAAGGTATTTCTTGAGGATGGCCATTTGCACTGGCAACTTGCAGAGTGTTTCAGTTCCTTACCCCACATAACAACTCCTCTGCCTCCAACAACTGGTGTCTTTAGGACTTTTTCGTATCTTATCGAATGTACAAGAGAAGGAAGAAGGAGGCTGTGAGTTTTTCTGTGGTAGCGGGGCATTTGTGACCTCCCGCAATGAGGTTCAGGGACTTACCAGCTGTTGCTGAATTTCATACAACCTGCGGTTAAAGTGGGGGACAGTCCCCACCCCATTGGGAGGGAGGTCCACCAGCTATGAGACTGCAGGGTTGATTTTCGTTCTCCCAATTAGCATCTTCATTAATATGCTAACCAGGGGACTGGGCACTGTAGGGGTATCATGATCAATGTAAATCATGATCCCACCCAAGATGCTGGCTCAGGAGCCAAAATTAAAATAGCAAAGGGGCTTGTCAGATCATGTGAATGAGGGAAGGCCATAGGCTGGTAGGGTCTGTGGTAAACTACAAAGAGTGCGCCCATCAAAAGGGGATAGGTCATGTGTCCCCTTTGCTTTGCCAGGTTATAGGTCCAATGTGGCCAGATTTTCGAACTTTTCCAGAAAACTCAAAATTTTGAGTTAGAATGGATAATTTGTTCACTTTCAAAACATCAGTACAGAGCAAACAAAATCTGTCAAAAGGCTTTCTTACCTTCTCATCTAGACCTGGAGCAATTGCAAACAGTATCAGAGGGGAGCAAGCTGAAGAGCGGCTAACTGTGTGGCTATAATAGCTCAGAGAAGGGAGAGGTCTGAATGATGAGGTGTCCTCCCGGAAGACTTCCTGGAGGAGGGGGCAGGGAGGGAGATTTACTAGAAGATTTCGTTGGTTCTGTGACCACATTCCTTGATCCCTCTAAGCCTCAGTTTCCTCCTCTGTAAAAGGGAATTAAAAGGTCAGTCTCGGAGGGCATTTGTGAGGCGGAGTGAAGAGAATGCAGCAAAGTCCTTACTTAGCCCAGAGTCTGGAATGTAGCAAGTGCCTGGTAAGCCTGAGCTCAACTGCTTTTTTCTGCACCAGGAAAAGGACAGAAGATACAGGATTTTTCCTCTCCTGCCCTCTTCAAGCTCCTACCCAAGGCCTGTGTCCCTGTGCCCCTGTGTCCACCTGTCAGAATCCCGCCCTTTTAAAAACCTGACCTGGGCCACCACAGAAAAACACAACTCTCCCCTCACTAAGAAGGACAAGTACTCTGGGAGGCTGTATAGACACGCACAGCAAATATTCAAGGAATTCTTAGGAATTAAAAAAAATCTGTAAATCTGGATTTTTGCATGAGGCCATCACAGGAACATGTTTTCTCAATTAGTGTGCACACTGCTTGGAGTGAAGTCACCAAGTCCACAGCTCATCGGGCTGAGTCGCACTGAGCCACCTGATCTGGACTCCACTTTCCATGACCTAACCCTGATTCAGCCAACCCTGACCCTTCCCCGAGACAAAATCACCCCCCAAATTCAAAACCACGGTGGAGACGCACACACGTCCCTGAAAAGCAATCTGATTTCAGATCCTGGGGATACTCACCACAAACTAAGAAAGACAGCCCTAGTCTTGATGGTGGGTTGATAGATTCCCTACAGCCCCGCGTGCTTTTCTTTTCCTTTGGCATTTACTGTGAGAGGGTGACTATGCATTGCCCCTCGGAACAGATGAAACCTTTAGGTTCTGAAAACAGAGAAAATAGTTGCTTTTGTGAAAGCATGCATCAACTGCTTAAAATATTACCCGTCGGCGCCTGAGATCAGCGATTATGTTTTCTGGATGGTTTCCTGGACTGACTCTTTTCCAAGTGAACGGCTTTGTCAGATATTTGCAATTTCTGAAATATTTGATTACTGATGGCCCCTTACCAGAGGGATGGTCCAGAGTGTGCAGTTAGCAGCATGTCTCACAAGCAAAGATGCTGCCCAGTGTCCAACAAGGTCAAGCAAGGAGTTGAAAACATTTCAAATCGACTGCCATAGACTAGAGGAAAGGAAAACGTTTTTCAAAGTAAACACTGAGACCCATTGCAGAGATGTGAAATTAATTTGCTATTCTCTCTCTTTCTCTCAATGAAAGAGTAAATTTTTTAAAAATTAATGTGCATTGCATGTAATAAGGGAAAGTATTCATGAAACTTCTGTTTTAGTTATATATATATTATACATATACATGTGCAAACTGGATTGCGATGAAAAATATATTGTTTCACTGTGAGTCACGGTTAAAAATGCTTAAAAGCTACTGGCATAGATGACAGCATAGTTTAGAAAAAAGGCATAGCTCTGAAGTCAAACACGCTTGGGGTTCAACACCAGCTCTGTGGTTCTTGGGTGTATGATCTTGGGTAACGGTTCCCGAAGCATCGGCATCCTCATCTGTAGGGTCAGACTGATCCCCCTCTCATAGGGCCAGTGCGTACATTGACCGGCCAAGGGCCTGGTGCTGTGCCTGCCACCAAGGAGGCCATCAGGGAGAGCTGCTGCGTCGTCTCTCCTCCCCTTCTCCTCCTCTCCTTCTCCTCCTCTTTCTTCATCTTCTTAGGGATAACCCAAAATAATCAGAACTATGACTTTCCTGAATGCTTTTATCCCTGAGGTTTGCTGTTTCTCTGGCAAACCCAGCAAAACAATAATCATATCTTGTCTTTGTTGCATCTTCCATTTCATCTTTCTCCCACTTCATGCTTGCAAAGGCATCTATGATTCTGGTCCCTAGATGTGACCATGACAGCCACTGTCCGAGAGGTACAGACATCCCCCTCCATCACTGGGAGCAACAGAGGGGTGTCGCTGCCTTTCGTGGCCTGTGACTAGGATGAGTGCCTTGATCACTCTGGGTGGGTGCAGTCACTCTGGAGGGAGCTTCTGTTCCCACAAATCACATCCTTTCCCTGAAGTATATTTTTATAAGGACAACAAGGCTAAGATACCATTAAAGTGTTGACATTGTCAGATTCTTAAGAAGTCCCTGCCCGGAGCAGCGAGCCTACCATTTTCTCAGGAGGCAGGCTCCAGGCTGCCCCAGCGCGGAGGGTTTACGTTTCTCCCCTCCTATGAACAGTGTAAAGGCTCCTAGTGTGGACCCTGGAGCTGACACCTCCCTAACTACAGACCTCCACCCAGCCACAACCCATCACTGACCCCAGACTGTCCCTTTCGTTCCCTTCCCTTCCCAGGGGGGTGAGGGTGTGTGAAAAAATGACCCACACCAGGAGGGGGCCACAGAGGTGACTCGGCCCAATTTTCTTGAGAGCCTGGCTCATGCAACCCCTGAAGACAGATCAGCAATGACAAACTGCCTGCCTCTTTTTTAACAAGGAAGCGTCACCTTTTCCCCTCTTCTGTATTTCCCATGCTCCCCTGGGGTTCATTCCAACTCTCTGCTCGTAAAACACCCTCCCATGGGGCCCCGTTTTCACCACCGAGACTCAAAGAGGATTGTTAGTGACATCTCCTCAAATGCCGAATTCCAATCCAGACCGAAGATTTAACACTCCTTTCTAGGCAGCAAAGACATCTCTATTTGAGCCTGCCAGGCAGTGGGGCAGAAGGGGAGAGAATGGATTTGGTTCCAGTACAACTTTCATTTACTCTGAGTATCCTTTGCTCCCCTCCACCACTCATGCCACCACTCGCTGTAAAATTAATGTCACCAGGCCAGTTGCACATTTTAAATAACATTTATAGCAGAAGACATTTGTCACCTCATACCCAGCCCCCTCCCCTCCAAGCAGGTGGACTATATTGAACTTGAGTGGACCCCAGGCCAAGCAGCCAAGAGGCTATTTGACTTCATCACCGTTGCACCCGGGTTTTTGGTTTTCCTGTTTGTTTTTAAGGAAAAAGCAAATGCCAACTTACTTTTTCTGTGCTCAAAAGGGTGGGAGCGCATTTCTACCCCTTCTGAAACTCACAGTGACGAATGGAATCAATTGTCCCCAGACATGACACACCACCAAGAATGTTTCCTAGGCACGAAATGAATTACCTTTCTTTTCATCTGGGTTCAAGTGTTGTGTCTGCCCTTTGATGGGGAAAGTGCGAACACTTAGAAATGTTTTTGTTTTCCTTTTTGAGGAGGTCATACATCAAAACCTGATTCCAGATTTCCTGGCCATGTGTCAGCATCTCTGTATCTTAGAAATGAAAGAAAATATTTTGGGGGTGGGGCTTTTAAGCATTGTTGTTCTGATTTTTCTAAAAAAGAACAGGACATGTCAGAAAGTAGAGGGCTTAATAAAGCAACAAATATGTTTCAAATGTTCTTTTTAAAGCACCTTTATGATTAAGCAAAAAAAAAAAGTAATTTTAAATGTTCACTTCTGGTCATTTCAACTCTTAAATGATTGCGGACAGAATTTGGACTGGCAATACTTGTGCTTGGGAGAATTCTACAAGCCCGTCTGAATCTTATTTCTCCTATGAATTGGGAAAGTTGTTGTGTAAGAAAGAATAACGGTTGAGGCAGGTGTGGATGATTTATTTCAACTGCAATTCAGGAAACCAGGGTTGACTCCAGGGTCAGCCTTCTCCTAGCTGGGTAATACAGGCAAATCACAGAACCTCTCTGAGCCTCTTTCTTTATTGGTAAAAGGAGAATAATAGTGCCACCCTGTGTACTGGATGACCTGTTGAATTGAATATGGCTGCCAAGTGGGAAACACATTGGCTGTAGGTAAGAGGTAAGATGTCAGAGCCCCAGACAAGGAGTATCAGACTTCAGGTGCCAGTGTTGGCTTTGCTCTTGGTGGCTGAGGGAACCTGATAGTCACTTGTCCTACGTGAGTGGTCCAGGCACCTGCCTGCCCATCCCTCGCAGGAGGCCTGTGCTCAGCTCTGAGTGGGCCCCTGTAGGCTGAAGCCAAGGGCACTGTGGAAAAAATATGAACGTGGAATCAGGCTCTCCAGATGCCAGGTCCAGATGGGGCTGAACCACATGACCAAGGGCAAGGTGCTACAGCTCTCTGATGGCCAGTTTCCTCAGGTATAAAGTGGGACTAATAGCACTTCTTAGCATCAGGACTAAACAAGGTGACTTCTGTAAAGTCCTTTGGTTGTTTAGGACCTGGCTTCAGAGTGGTTGTTGGTATTGAACACAAAGGGATGCCTGAGGAGCTCCCCAATTATGTGGGGGTGAGCTGGCTGAGGACAGGCTAAGGCAGATGGAGTTCCGGGACCCGGGTGCCTTGGGGACATGAAGCTCTCTTAATACCCCTTCTTTCTCACTGGCCTCCTCCTCTGCCCCTTTGCCAGCTTCTTCTTCTCCTGACCTCAAAATATTGGAGAGGCCAGAAGTCCAGTCCAGAACCCTTTCTTTGCTGTATTGCTCTTTTCCTAGGTGACCTCATGCTCCCTAGGCGTTAAATCTAATCAACGACTTCTAAATATCCATCTAAGTATCCGTAGCCACTTGGGTATTTAGTGGACATCTTGCGTGTAGAATTTTTGACCCCTAAACTACAGGGTCCAGCACAAATAACTCCCCTTTTTAATTACAAAATTATAAGCAGGTAATTCTGTAACATAATAATATCACACTCAAGCACACCCTATGACAGACACTTTAGGTGAAATGTTCAAATTGAAACTATAAATTATTACACCCATATTATTACCCTACCAACCACAGTCAAACAGGCCTTCCTTCTGCTGGACCTGGTATCCTTCAAGTCTTATGCCAGTCTTTATGACACCATTATCCCCACAGCAGTTCAGACCCCAAATCTGGAAACCATCCTTGGTTCTGCCTTCCTCATCGCCTTTCCTAGCCAACTCACAAGCAAGTTCTGTTGGCTTCAAAGTGAATTCTGAATCCAGTCACTTCTCACCATTTCACTACTGCTTCTTAGTCCAAACCACTGTCCCCTCTCACCTGGACGACTCTAGGAACGTCCCCATGGGTCTCTCTGCCTCCATTCTTGTTCCCTCGCAGCCTTTTAACCCAACAGCAGTCAAAGTGCCCTCTTAAAATGTAAATCTTGTCACATTATTTCCCAGCTCTCAGCCCTCCAATGGCTTCCCATCACACATAGAATAAAATCCATATTCCTGTTCTGGCCCTATTTCAGTGGTTCTTAGCTGAGAGTGAATTTCCCCCCCAGGGGACATTTGGCAACAGCTGGAGACATTTTTAATTGTCATAAGTGTATGTGTGTGGGGGGGGGGCATGAAACTGGCATCTAGTTGAGTGGGGTCCAGGGATGCAGGTCAGCATTCTACACTGCACAGGACAACCCCCCACACCGACAACAAAGAATTATCTGACCCAAAATGTCAGCAGGGTTGAGGCAGAGAAGCTCTGCTTTTACACGATCCGGCCCTGACTCCCTCTCCAACATCCTTAGCACGCTTGCCTGCTTTCTACTGCAGCCACGCCGACCATCTTGCTTGCTTCTATATCTTCAACACACTAATTTTGTGACTATCCTGGGGCCTTTGCTCATGCTGTTTCCTCTGTTTGGGACACTCCTGCCCATACACCTTCTTCACCTGGTTAGCTTTTCTCACCATTTAGGTCTGCTAGGATGACACCCTAATTTAAAATACCTGTCCCCATCCCCCACCAAACCCTGCCACCAATAGACTCTATTCCCTGACTCGATTTTATTTAATGCATAGTAATTCATTCTGTTATTTGTTTTCTTGTGTTAAGAACGAGGGCGGGAACTTCTGCGTTTGCCATGTGCTTCATCACACAGTGGGAGCTCCATGAGTGTTTGCTGAATGAATGACTAGTTGATAAGTGCGGTACAGGTGTGGAGACTGCAGGAGATTAGGAAAGGAGATTAGTGGGATGCAGCGTTTGGGGAAAGGCTTCCTGGAGGAGGTGTGCCATGGGTTGCACTGCAAGTTTCTGGAGTCCCCACCCCCACAGCTAAGCTGGCCCTGAAGGGGAGCAGAGCTTTGGAGGCGTGGCTTCCTCTCAAGCACATATGTACCTGGGGGGCTCTCTTGTAAATTAGAGCCAGCTGTGGACTTTAATATTCAGTAGGATAAAAAGCAAAGTTGGAAGTCTCAGAGGTCCAACATGTGTGATTGAACAGAGGAGTCAGGAAAGAGGTGAGTGGGGAAAATGCAGGAGCAGGACGGAGAAATCGAGGCTGGGGTTGATTCCAGTCAGGAGCAGAGCCCAGTACGGAGGAAGGGAGGGGCCCGGAGGGAAGAGCAGCCATCTCTGGGGGAGCATCTCTGAGTCACTCACCCTGATGGGCTCACGGTAGTTCCTGGGGAAGGAACTGGGGGGTCTTCTGCCATCGGTTTTCCAGGAGTGAGTGAGGGGGCTGGGAGGTGGATCCGGGCATTACAAAGGCCAGGGAGGGGAAAACTGAATCTCTCATGCAGCCAGGCAGAGACTGTCCTGAATAGACATACTGACCTGTATGGAGTTGGTTCTATGTGAGATAATTAGGGAAATCGTGGTTCCAAAAGAGTCTTGATTCCAAATACTCTGATCTGTTGTCAAATATTGGTCCTTTGCTTCAGGTATAAAAAAGTAATTCTTGTAATGCCACATGAGACCACGTAGAGTCCGTGTTTAGCACGTGCCAAATGATGAGTGGGTATGCACCCCGTGCCAGGTCAGCCCCAGTGCCACCTCACAATAAAGATGTTGATGTCCAGTTCTTGAGGGAGATGGACTGGTGGGGAGGGTGGCAGACCATGGATCATTTTCCAAGGTCTCAGATTTCCAGGGTATGCAGCTCATGGAGTCTCCCATGGGAGGGGCGTGCCTGGTCTCAGATGCAAAGGTCTGGTCATCCCCACATCTCCATCAAATGACACAGTATGGTCCTTTTAGGGTCTGTGACCTCGGGGCCACCTCAGCACACTTACTCATAACCATGGTTCATTTTGCTGCCTGGATACTCCCGAGGATACGACTACAGGAGACAAGTTGGCCAATACCTCATTTTATTAGTCTGTAAATGTAGGTTTAAAGTAATACACCTCAGATGTAGACAGCTTACTCCAACCTACCAAAAACATCATTATGGACATTTACAAGGTCTGAAGAATGATATAATGTTAATGAAATTCAGATGTGGTGGATTGCCCTAGTGTTTAATTTAGCCCTGAGTCAGTCTGTAGAAATACGGTTTTCCCGCAGACGTCTTCTCATAGCTGCCCAGGCCCTGTGTGCCTCGTAGGGCTGAGCTGATGAGGTTGTCGGTCACACAGCCTCAGAAGCCATAAAACAGCCCATCGCTGGCCACGCCTCCTCTGCGTCCTCAGAGAGCTGCTGGCATGCCACCTCGACTTTCTGTTCACAGAGCCTGCCAGCCAACTTGTCACAGGGGCCCGCTTGATCACAGGTCCTCTTCTTGGTATACGGAGGTTTGATGCTCCCAAACTTCTACTCCATCAAAGAGTGACCTCTGACCCTTCATTCATAAGCAACACGCAGCTGGTAAAGACTCAGCCTGCTGCTTCTCTCAGGGGGAGATGCTTTCAGCAGCCATCGAATTCGGTCAGAAAGTAGCAGACCCCTCACAGGCAAGAGAGCAAGCAAAAGGCTGGCTCTGGGCCTTTCTCCCTGCTGATTATGTAGCTTTAAATGCATTATATAAACTTCCGATTCTTGGTATCCTGAACTGTACAACTGGAATAATAATAATAATAATAATACATCCTTGCAAAGTGGTGGTTAAATGAGAGAGTCTATGTAACGGCACAGTACTTGGCACATAAAAGCTGTTCAGCAAGTGGCAACTATTCTCACTGTATTAATAACACCTTAGAGTGAAATTCCAAGCAGCAGTCAATGACTCATGGAATATTTTGGAGCTCGAGGTCTTTGTAAAGTGAGAGACAAGGGACATGGGGTGTAAGACACTGGGAGGAAATCATCAGACAAGGAAGGCACAGGTTCAGCGTCATGGTACCACTGTGATTTAGAGCTCATTTGTGGGGTAAGCCTCAGTGAAGCCCCCTTATAAATTGGGAGTAATAATAAGGTGGCTATAATGATTAAAAACAATAGTACTTATAAAATGGTCACCTTAGCACTCAGCACATAAGCCTCAAAAAGTTTAGTGTTCTTGTCGTTCTTGTTGTCATTGTCACAACCCATCTTCCCCATGCGAGTTCCTCTACCAGCTCTTTACTCAGGCCAAGCTCCTACACAGACAGGTCCACCCTGGGCTCCTACCCCCTGTTCCAGAATTGGGGCTGGGACAGCTGTCCCCCACCCCAAGGGTCTGTTCCCATCACAGGGCATTTACAGACAGCTGAAAAATCACTCCCACAGATGTCTGGGATCCTCTCCTGGAGGCCTCCACGTGGCTTTGTCACATTTAAAGGCAACACGATGCTGCCCGCAGACAGGGAACCGTCCCTTTCCTTTCTTGCCAGGGGCCTGGAGGTGTGCTGCCTGGCTCTCACCTCTCATTCCTGGGATGGTCACAAAAGCAGGAAAGCCATGGTCTCTGAAATGAATAAATTCAGCAACCAGCAAAAGGGAAAGGGGCCCAGAACTTAGCCTTTGCCATTGGCCTGGCCAGAAAGTACTGGACCGGGACAGAAAAGAACTCCCAGAGACAAGAGCCCTCCAGCTTGCTTGGACTCAGGGAGAAGTAAATTGCAGGGTTGGCTCATTTATGATCAAAGCTACCAAAACTTATAAAATGCTCTGAGGCTGTTTCTGCCCATGTGTTCCTAAGGAAACTTATAAAACTAGAGGAACTTTTGGAGCCACCAAAATTGTTAATTAGAACCAGTTCTCACCGCCAAGGTGAGGTCTGTCCTAAAGCTAACTATTCAGTCGTTTTTATTGTGTCTTCACTGCATTGCACTATCCTGGGCATTAGCTGCATTGAGGACATTTAAGACAGACCTGCTCACAAGGGACCTACAAGCTGATTGGCACTTTTTATTTCCATCTTAATTCCAAGGAAGCCTTTAGCCTTTTGGGAAAAGAATCACTGGAACGGATCTAACACCACAGGATCCGATGGATTCTTCTATGACCTGGTAGCCTTGGACATGAAAAGGAAAAGAAAGCCTTTCATCATAAAATTTTCTTTCTCCCCTTCTGCATGCTTCTTCTGTCTGCCCCTGTTCACCTTCCACCACACACGCGCACACATACACACACCGTGCACACACACGCACATGTAACTACACACACAAAGTAGAGACATGGCTGAGGCAGCTGTAGACATTCAGGATCCTTGCCAACCATTCTGACTCAAAGATCCACAGAATCCTAGTGTCAATGAATCATGGGAAATCAGGCAGTCCTTTTTTAAATATATGATGGGGGGAAAAAGAAGGAAAGAAAACCAAAAATCTGGTGGATGAAGTGCCTTATCCAAAACCAGAGTTGGCAGCAAGGCCCAGCCCAGGTCTCATCGGTCATTTATCAAGCACTAACTTTGTGCCAGGAGCTGTGCTAGGCACTGGTGACACTGGGTGGACAAAAACCGTATACAGTTCCCTCCCTCTCGGGGTTTACAGACTAGTCAGGGAGACAGTGACCAGTCACCACTCCGATTAGTGCTGTCCGTGAAAGATCCACATACAGCTCTGTTGTTCTACAGGGTGTATAAGGCAGGCAGGGAAGGCTTCCTGGAGGGAGGCATGGTTCATTTGAGATCCAAAAGGTAGACAGGAGGAGAAGCAGAGGTACTTCAAAGATAAAAGGAATTCCTTTCTCATCCCGGAAAATGTTTCAGACAAGGGTGCGCTGGAGCAACAACTCATATGGGCTTGCACCTGCTCCGTTGTGAACTTCTCTTCCCAAATCCACACTCAGTGAGGTCATGCTGGTAGCTTGAAGTTGGCCATGGTAGGAGTACTTATGCCTCAGAAAACAGTAGATGCTACAAATCAGGCCCACCCTCCCCCGCCTTTGGAAAGTCTTTTACCAACACCACACAGGCTGCATACTTGTCACCTGCTGCCTAGGTGGGCAGCACAGACCCTGTCCTTTAAGCCAAATGCCTAGTTCCCTGCTGAAACTCGATCAAGAACCTATTCCCAGAAAGGCACTGTCAATAAGGGACCTAGGCCCTGGGGCTGTTTATTTCGGGCCCTGGGCCATCTGGCTTCTCCCAGAATCCAGGACATCCCAGCAAGTTAGTAGCAAGCAACTAAGAAAGAGCCCTTTTTTGTCATCTCTGTCACCCCTTGGCATCTAATGATATTTATCAACCACCCACGCCTGCCCAGCACTGGAGGAGACACTTAGCCCTGCGGGTCTCCAGCCAGGCTTTGACCCCTCAGGAATTCCAGGCCTGGCTAAGGCTGCCAGGCTGACATTGTGCTTCCTTAATATAACTCGGGCTGCTTGGGGCACAGTAACCAGGGCCGACAGCCCAGCCAAGGGCACGAGATTAGGAGGTGACACCCCTGCTGTTTTCCGAAGTCAGTTTCTAGGCTTAGGAAACACCAGGTGAGTGGAGGTCAGAGATCACAGTATACACGATTTGATCCAGTTTAAAAACAATGGGTTCTATGGACCTTGCCCTCCCACTGAACCCTGGTTCTCTGAAGAGATTTGCCAAATAAAAAGTAAGTTTTGAGCTCTTGCAAAGACTGGCAGGAAGCAAGGATGGGTGGGCATCCTGGAGGTGCGATTTTGCAATGGAAGCACCTTTGTTTCAGGGGTGTGTGTGCGCACCTGTGTGTGTGTGGAGTATCTTCTGCGCATGCAGAACATGGGGGAACAAACAGTGATGGTGGACAATGGTGCAGGGTACCCACGAGGCAGTCAGGCAGGGCAGGGAGATGGAGAATCTTGAAGGAACAGACCAGCCTTGGGGTCCGGTTGGGAAAAGAAGCTGAGCTCTCCAAATCAACAGAATTATTTATTCCTTTCCCTCTGATCATCTCTCAGCTCCTGGACAGGAGCCAGGGACTCTCACCAATCAAGACTAGCTGTCCTAGCTGACCCCCGTCTACCGCCCCCCCACCCCAGCCCTGGCCTCTGCAAGCTCAACCCCTTACTAGCTTGACCTTAATTCAGATTTGAAAGCTTAGTGACATCAGTAATTCTCCACACCAGGATTCTCAGTGAACATGCAGGGAATGTTTACTGACTGTTCTGTGGGGGTCCCGTGAAGTTCCCCAACATTGTCTGCTGTTAGCACCTCTCTGGGCATTGCCACCTGGCTGATAGTGACTCTCAGGGAGCCTTCCCTTAAAAGCAAACCCAAGAGTGGTCAGGGTGGTATTACCAGCTTCTAACACCTAGATTTGAATTCACTCTCAGATCATCGAGCTGCACACACAGTTGGGAGTGAGATCATGGCCCAGGAAGAAAGGCTCCCCAAAGGGGGTGTGTTCTGGAGTATAGGGGCCAGCAGGTGGGCTGCCAGGGCGCTGGGAGGTGGTGACGCTGGAGTGGTTGCTGTTTGCAGGTGCTGTGTATTTAGAGTGCAGAGGAGACAAAGGAGAGAGGGCAGCTGGATATCACAGGTGTGAGGAAAGAGGTTGGCATAGGGTGAGCCACCCCGGTAATTCAGACAAAAGTCAGGAAGATGTGATAACAGACCCCCAGCTGCCCCACAGAGAAGCTACACCCCCTCCCTGTTCCTTTCCTGAGATGGACTTGGGGCCCATGAGTGTCTGTTGACCCTCTGGCCCTGTGCAATAATTGGGGGGCTGGGGCCAGACGCTGTATTCTGTGAGGAAGTCTGCAGGCCCGTCCTGTCATCAGTCGAGGGGGGCGCTATGGGTCGTCCCCATGGTGGCTGTGCGGACTGTATCCTGTATAGGGCATCTAGCCGAGGGGTTGAGTCAGGGCTCTGTTCATCAACCATCCCCCTGGCACAGAGCTGAATCTGCCTGAGAAAAGGGCACCTGCTGCTAATTCGCACAAGGGCTCCGTGTGGCCCAGCTGCAGCCCAACCCTGGGAAGCCCCCAAGGCCTCTGAGAGAGAGGCCTGAGTGAGGATAGAAAGCCCAGAGAATGGGAAGGCATGCACCGTGGGGGCCAGCGGAGAGGCAGCCTTTGGAGAAGGGTAAGGTGAAGTCCAATGCTGCCCGCCCATTTAACAAGGTTTCCTAGAGTCAGCCCAGGGTTATTCAAAACGCCGCTGAAATAAATGCATGTGGTCTGGTGATGAAGGGATGTTTTCTTTATTAACATTGAAATAATTAACTTGTTTATGTTCTTACATTCATTGTCTAAATATTATTAAATAAAACATCTTATTGCTGATAAGTATCCAAACATCGCAGTGAACACGGGACTCCTGCCAGCGGCAGGGATGTGTTTCCAGTTAGGCAATGAGCAACCACTTCGCTGCCACAGTCACTTCACTGGGGTCTGCCTGCGACTCGGCCGGTGACTGCTCTTTACCAGCCTCAGGTGAACAGTGCTTAGATAAAGCGCAAATCCTGCTCTGCAGTCAGATCCCAGAGCACGTAGGTGACAAACACAGCAGCATTGTTTCCTTGAGTGGGCCTTGTTTTCCATATGTGGGCGGAATTCCAGACTTGAGAATTCTGCATCCAGACTTCATAGATTCCTTTTTTCTAATTGACACAATACAACTAATCATAAAGGACAATACAATCCTGGCCTCTTGGCGCTCTAGAAGGCTCTGGGTCAAACCCTGACCTCTGCAGGGGTTGGACAGGATCCAACAGCAACCAGTCTTCTCTTGTCGAGCTGGACCACAGCTCCATGAGACCAACTTTCCACTGGCTTCAGGGGTGTGGACACAGAGCAGATGTGCCTGCCTGCTCATATGCTGTAGGAGGGAACTGCTCTCCAGGCTTATTGAAATCAGATGCCCAGCACTGAGGGTTGCCCTGCAAACCGCTGGTGGCTCCAGGCAAGTGCCCTCCCATTGGACAATTACAAGAGCCATGACTCCGCCTCCTCACTGCCGGGCCAAGCTCTGTTTTTACTCACTGGGCCAGGGAAAGATCTTCCCTTCTCCATCACACACTCTGAGGGGCCAGGCCTGTGTCTAGGTAACTAAAGTAATATGAAAGTTTGAATACCACAGACAATTCTAGAAGGATGTGCCCTAAATGTTAACATTAGTTATCCCTGAGTAAATGGGATGGGAATAAAAAACAGGATGGCATATCTGGAATTTTGTGTACTTGTTTGAGAAAGTTACACTCAATCCCCAAATCATATTTCTCTTGCCACAAACAAATCCAGGGGTGATGGAGAAATCTTTTTTATATGCAATATCCTTCTAGAAAACTATACCTTGAAATGCTGGCTAGTTAATAAACTATTTTAATTGCTCTAAGATTAAAAAGTTTTGTCTCAGTTGCATGGACATTCTTTGAGATGTTCTGGGTTAAAGGAATGTAATCTGGGTAAAACAGTGTTAGAGTGAATTCATTGGTTGGTGGGTTGGTTTTTGAAATTCACCTAGGCAAATATATATATATATATATATACACACACACATATATATATATACACACACATATATATATACACACATATATATATATATATACACATATATATATAGCCTCAGTTTCCTCCTCTGTGCAAGAAAACAACTGTTGTGTTGTTTGTTTTTTTAAGATTTTATTTTTAGACAGAGGGGAAGGGAGGGAGAGAGGGAGAGAAACATCAATGTGTGGTTGCCTCTTGTGCACCTCCAACTAGGGACGTGGCCCACAACCCAGGCATGTGCCCTGACTGGGAATCAAACCGGCAACTCTTTGGTTTGTAGGCCGGTGCTCAATCCACTGAGCCACACCAGCCAGGGCAACAACTACTCTTATAGAGCTATTATGAGCATTGAGATAATCCGTGTAAAGTATTTGCTGCAATACCTGGCACCTACAAAATATTTGACTCTGCCCTTAAAATCTGCTTCTTCCCCAGTGTTCTCCATCTTGGTGAGTCACACCTCCATCCAATTGGATGCTAAAACCTTGGAGTCATCCTTAATTCTCCCCTTCCTCACTCCTCTCCATCGTGAGGGAATCCCGTTTGCCCTATTCCTTCCATACAGCCCACTTACCTTCTCACCGTCCCTACATCGCCATCCGAGCCCAGACTGTCACCTCCTCTCACCCAGATTATTATAAGAGCCATCCAACCTACCATCCTGCTTCCATTCTTGCTCCCCATTGTGTAGGCTCAGCCAGGGAGCTTCTTTAAAAACATATCATGTCACCTTCCTGCTCACCACCTTCTCATGGCTCCCTTCCTCCTTTGGAATAAAGTCCAAAGCCCTCCCCAGGAGCCATAAAGTTCTACAAGAGCTGGCTCTGGCTGCTTCTCAGATCTCATCTTCTGCCCCTCTCCCCAGCGATCAGCTGCCCCGGCATGCTCCTGCCTCTGGACCTTTCTGCTGGCTGTCCTCAGAACCCACGTTTCAGCATGGCTCTCTCCCACACTTCATTCAGGTCTCACTGTAAACTTCACTGCATCAGAAAGACCATCCCTCACCAAACTAGTGCTCCGCCAACTCCCCTTCCCCAACCCTCACCATGCTTTGTTTTTTCCAGCACTTTCCACCAGCTGACTTCTGTTGCTTATTTGTTCTTTGTTCTCTGTCCACCTGCTCTAGAATTTAAGTTCCCTGAGAGCAGAGAACTTGCCCACTCTGTTCACTACTATATCCCCACATGTAGAACAGTGCAGTTAGCACATAGTAGGTGCTCAATATACACTTGCTAAACAAGTGAACCAACAGCATACTTTCATCCTGTGTTTCAGGTTAGTTGTTTGTGTCCTTCTCAAATTACCCCACCCAGACCAGGCTCTTCCCTGCCCCGACCCCCCGCCCCCCTCCTGCAATCCTGTTCTTCCTGGCACAGAGCATCTGCACAGACAGGCACTCGTTACATGTTTCTTGAATTCAGTTGAACAATTGCCGAGCACTAGCCAGTGATGTGACACTAAATCACAATGATGTGACTTCAGGCCAGTTCATGTCATTTACAAGAGGCACGTGCCAAAGGGTTTGTTCATTTTTCTGTGAGATGGCCCCCGTGTTTTGTCAACACTCTGAGCAGAAGGAGCAGCCCTCACGGAGCTTTGCGTGGTAGACCAAACTAGAAGGTGCAGTTACGGCTGAGCAGAGCGCAGCGACCTCCTATCAGGCCTGAGCAGTCAAAGCCAAGCTCTGGGGGGTAGCAGCAGAAGTAAATGTGACCCAAGTGTTGATCGGACCTGAGTGAGACCCTAAACTAGGATCACAGGGTCTGTCTTGGGAGGGGAAGGTGTACCATACGCCCACCACAGCACCATGCAGACACCCAGATTTTTGTTCCTGTCTCATTCTGCCACACTTCTACAGAAACTGACAACTCTATTCCTCAACTTTGGAATCACGTCCATTAATTTGCAGTGATGCACTGGGTGGGGGTCTTTCTGCAATGCCATCCTCAAGACCTGTGTCTCCAGGCCCCAGGTACAGGTGAGGCTGTGCTCCTTTGCAAGAGGTCCAGGTGCAAAATTCATTATTATATGTTGGGATAGAACATGACACAATCTGCTAGGAGTCATTTGATAAATTTATCTTAAAGACAAAGCTTCTTACAAAAGTGGATTTAGCGCTGCCTTCAACTGTATCCTCAGGCTCAAACATTTAAATAGAAATAATTCACAAAATGTGTCACCGTCTGCTTGTATTTGCTCCTGATGGTAATAGAATGTTACTCAATTCCCCAGTTCGCTATCAATTATTTTTAAACTGTTTTTTTTTTTTAATAAAAACCCTTTGGGATCTGGAAGACTTGTTTCAGTTTGATCAGAAAAAATAACTGTACAATGAAAGATATATTAAAGTAAAAATAAGGGAAAGAGTTTTTAATAAAGAAACTTAATAGGATAGGTGTTTTTGCTTTTACCTTTTTAGTGGGTTGGTATCCTTAAGGGAACCTCATTATGGGAGGCTATGGAAGGAAAACCACCAAAATCAAAGCGAGTGCAGATTTACAGAAAACAAGCAGTCGCTGCCCCAGGTCACCTAGAGCTTTGCAGCCAGCAGTCTGCTGAGAAGTTATCAAGAGTTGAGCAGTTCAGGGCAAAACACATTTTAAAAATAAAAGTACATGCCCAGTGGGAATAGTAAGAAAAGACTCATCCAAATTTTTAAAAAATGTCTGTCCAAGGCTGAAGCCATGTCAACGGGCCAAAGCAGGGCTCTCTAAACCAGAGCTGCAAGGAGGCCACTTGGGAAAGCTACTGAAGGGCAGCATAAAAAGTACCCTGGTCTTTCCCTCATGCAGGCCTGGCTTGGAAGGATAGACTTCCTCTTAACTCTCTCTAGAAAATCCCCAATCACAACTGTATGAGCTCCAGTATACTGGTTTTCAAAGCATCAGTCAACTCAAGAAGCTATTTTCTTTGGATAGCTAGACTAATTATTATCAACGTGAATTTCTTGGTATCTTAAGTCAAATTTATGTTACCAAATTTTTGGTGAACATATGTTTCCATGATCAAATAAATTTGACCTCAAATCAGTGAGTCCTTCTAGGGATTCCCAGTGCATATTAGAATATGGAAAGAAAGCTCTGATTAAAGAGAGCTGTTTCTAACCCAGCAATTCCCAAATGCATTTGACCATGGAACCCTCCCTCTACCAAACCTCGTTTGACATCCCAGGAACAGGAAACACTGGTTGAGACATTCCTGTGGCTTCAAGGCCAAAATCAAGGGCCACTTCCCTTTGAGATCCCCCATTCATTTATTAAATGGACAGTTATGAGGTGGCTTCCACAGGTTGGGCTCTGCCTAGACACCAAGACAGATACAAAGTAGAAAAGTGTATAGGCCCCTGCACTCCAATAGCTGTCAGTGCAACCGGACAGGTAAGCATGGGAACAGATATCAACAATTCTATGTGATACACCTTCTCTGAACCCCATTATTGCTGACCATCTGTACAACCCAAATTAGAACCCAAGTTACTCACTATTTCCTGTGCATTTGTCTTATCTCCTCCCCATATTTTTTATTACTTGAAGGCAGGACTCATGCTTTATACTCCATGGTACTGAGCATGGAATTGGACACATCATGGGTCATCCAGTGAATACTACTTGATTGATTAAATACTAAACTAGATGATCCCCGAGTCCTTTTCAGTTTTGCAGAGTTTCTAAGTCTTTCTCAAACAGTCTTATGCCTCAAAATTATGGTGAACCACAAAAATATTGACTAACTCATTTGTTCTAGTTTTCCAGGGGCTGTCTTAATGCCATAGACATAACAAAATTAACGTGTGCTCTCCTCCAAATAGGCAAGCCACAGCAAACTAAAGCAATTAATTTGCTCTCTACTTATAGACACAGCTGAAGTGTTAAAACTTCATGATTTGACCTTGTCATCACAGAACAGCCAAGTTTCTGATTTTACATATGGGAACCCTGAGACTCAAGTGAATGTTTAGCTATTCATTGTAGAATTTAATACAGATTAGGGTTAGCCACAATTGGTAACACTTGGGGAGTTGTTAATTTCTTGCTGGCAATTTCACTACAAGCTCCCTTTATGAATTTCGGATTTAAACTTGGCATTTTCATCTAGATTTTATGCACATTTATTTGATTTTCATATGCTGAGTGGTTCCTAATTGTATGACCAGTAAGTAAACAGCACCTCAGATGCTTTATATCTCTGAGAATGGTGCAGAACCATGGAAACTTAATTTCGTAAGTGAACAGGAAGTGAATTTAGTAGGGTAAGTTACACTGGGCTCTGTTATGATATGGCAAGCTTTCTCAGCCTCAGCTCGATTAACGTTTTGGCCCAGATGACTCTTCATTGTGGTAGGTGGTCCTGTGCACTATATGATGTTTAGCAGTAGCCTCAGCATCTACCTGTGAGATGCCATAACAACCCCCACCTCGATATGGCACCAAAAATGTCTCTAGATGTTGCTAAATGCCCCCTGGGGTGGCATTGGGGGTCAAAAGCACTCCTGGTTGAGAACCCCTGTTGATAAAAGAACCCCTGGTGATTTTAGACTAATGGTAGGTGGTGTGTTTCATTTTGTGGATTATCTGTTAGTAGGTACTTACAATATTTGGGGACTAGATAGTTCTTTTTCCTAGTCTGTGTGGTCTGCAACAAGTTACCTAACATCTCAGCATCTCAGTTCCCTTGTCTGTCAGATGAGTGTAAGTGAGCAACACGCTGAAAAGGCCCGAGTATAATGCCTGGCAAGTGGCAGGCACATATTAAATGTTAGTGGTTCCCCTTCTCCTACTGCCCCTCCTACTTCCCTTTCCCCCGAACTGGGAGTGAACACAACCAAACAATAGGCACTACAAATAGCCTGGTGATTTGTGTCCAGTTTTTTCCTTCCATATAACAGATAATCAGAAGCCGACATTATATCTGAACCTTACTCGAGCTTCGGAGTACGCCACCACCTAAGTCCACAGCAGATAAAGGAGAATCTGAGTCCTCAACCCTTTGCCTTCATGGCCAAGAGCTGCCAAATACAGGGAGTGTGTCCACAGACACCCAAGCCACTCAGCAGTTTCTTATTCTCTGTTCAATGTGATAAAACTGTAACTTGAGAAAACAGAGGCTGCTCACAGGCTGAGCATGTCCCCCACCTGCATCTACCCAAAGCCACGGAGTGAACCTGGTGGCTTAGTCAGCAACACTGACTGAGCCCCTGCAGAATGAAGCAGCTTAGACTAGGTACCACGGGGCGAACACTAACATGGGCATGTATCTGGTATCGCCTGAAACCTGAAGGGTTTACAGAAAGAACATATGGAAAGATTTATGGACTTTACTTTCATTATAAAGATATTACAACAACATTATGAACCACTTGGAAAATGAAGGAGAGGAGGAGAGCTCCCAAAGGCCTAACACTCAATACAACTGTTTTCATTTTAGGTATTTACTTCCAGGCCTGGTTCCTATTCACGTGTGACTTCCCTGGGCTGCAGTGATTTCCTACATAGTCTTCTCTAACCCGTGTCCCCCGTTTCACAGTAATCACAAGCGTTTCTCCTTGTTCTTATTGTCTTCACAGTTTTCATATTTAATGACTATAGAGAAGTTTGTGAAAAAGAATTTCCACAAAGTAACTAACTAGCTATCTTGTTATTGAAGAATACTTGGCTTCTGACTTTGCAATTATAGATCATTTAACAAACAAACAAACAAAAAAAAACTCATCAGTATGCCTTTTTCATCTTTTAGAATTATTTTATTATGATAAAGTCTCAAAAGTGGAATTAATAGGTAAAATCTATGGACATTTCAATAGTTTAGAATATTTTTAAATATGTTATTCTGATTATAAAAGCTATTCCTGGCTCATTGCAATAATTTAGAAAATATAGAAAGGTATAAACAAATCACCCATAATCCTCTAACACAACTACTGCTAGCATTTGCTGTATTTCCTTCCAAACTTTTCCCTCTGTGTCTGTAACATATGCATCTATTTAAAATTAGCTTTCTTATAATATGATCAAGACTAGGCTTTCCAAATAAGCAGTTATATATGGTAGTAGCTTCAATGAAGACATGGGTAATATAAGTCGGCTTACTAATGGGGTCTTGACACTAGAGTGTCAAGGATGATTTGGGGGCCACCATGATTGCTTCAGTGCACCCACAGCCTCCTCCATCTCAGCCACCTGTTAGTGGCCATCTGCCTACCCTTCCTGCCAATAGGACTCTTCTTTACATTCCTATCAGAGCGATCCTGGCTGAGCTCACACAGGGGCTGTATTCTAAAGTCAGTGTATAAGAGATCTGGGAAGTGTAGCCAAATTCATCCTCAAAACCTCTTTAGGAAGGCCCCACCTCGGAGAAGAACATTACGCCTGTCGCTAAGTCCAACCAGCTAGTTTTCCTCTAGTGTGGGGACAGACAGCTCTTTCTTCAGCACCAGCTGAAGTAGTTGGCTTGCAAAGGCTCCATATTGTTTAGAACATACAAATCTATACCACTAAATTCACACACAGGCTCGCAGAATAAGAGGTCAATGGGAACTGGCACCAAAGGGAGTGTGGTATATGCAGGTCTCCACCTTACATGCTCACTTTGTGGGACAACATGGAGAATCACCGTCACTATTTGCTCTGTTCTCCATTTTCTCTCTTTCCTTCCTTCCTTCCTCCCTCCCTCCCACTCCCTCCATTTATTTGTCTGAATTGCTTATAATTGAATAGACACAAGTTTAATACTCTTTTATGAGAGGCCATTGTAGTTATTCATCCTGAGCTGAACATGGCTCATGCCGGAATTCTGCCTCAGTAAGTAGCCTGTTCCTTTTGCTGGAAATCCTCAGCAACCTCCTGTTGAGGGAAAACCTATGTCTCTCCCAGTTCCACCCATTCGTCCCAGTTGTGTCTCCTGGAACCATGGAGAGCCGCTTTTGTCCCTCTCCCTGTGAAAGCTTTCCTGCATTTGTAACATCCCTGATCCATTCCTTTCATTATGGGGTGGTTTCAAGGTGCCCTGCCTTCCTGGTTTGCCTTCAATGCTTGCGGCACTGGAAGAGAAGGGTTGTGGGTCTCTGGCGGAGCCCGCAGTCCCCTCCACCCGTTCATGGACTGAGTGAGCAGCGGTAACAGGGCAAGGGCAGTGGTGCGGGCAGAATGGCAGAAGCACATCCTGAGACAGCCTCTCTGCAGCTCCCGTGGCCTGCACCCCAGATTTATGCATGGCACCTGGTGAAGCAGTGATGCAAGCCCAGTGTGAAATCCAAGTACATCTTCATTTATCTGTGTTTGTATTTGGTTTGGGGTTTTATTCATGACAGGGGATTTGATTAAACAAAGTTTACATTATAACAAACTCCAGCTGGATGAAAGCATCAGTGGGAAGCTCCAATTCCCCCGGTGTTGTCTTTTGGTCCTTTTCACTTATCATTTCTTTCCAAGGCATTTTCTCCGAATCTGATAATGGTGAGGTCACTCAATCTCATTTATCTTAAGCCCTGCTATGGCACGCCCAGCATGGCAGCTCTGTGATGAAGGGTTTTGTGTTGAACATGTGCACCCTGGGATATGGCCTTGTTCTAACCTATGGAATGAAATCACTGAGTCACTCTGCCAAGGCAATGTTATCACTGGGTTTGGGCTCAAATGGAATTTTTCCAGCAAAAAAAGATTGTATTCTAATAGACCGTTAATTGAAGTATCAGCAGGATTATCCAGTAAGGTTACCAGAAGCCAGTTCAGTGAAATCTGAGTTCCCTGAGGGAGCTGCTTGTGGCTATTTACCTATTGTTTGGGCTCTTTCTCTAGGGAAATCTGGGAATCACATTTTAGCAGCACAGACGAACACAGGGGTCTGTGCAAGGATTTCTTCCACGTCACTAAAGCTGAGTCCAAGGCCATCTTCAAAGTCTGCTCCCAGTCTCTGTCTTTTTCTTCCATTTCTTTCTCTCTGGTTCCTCTCTCAGGCTGCTACCCCCCACCCCCTTTCCTTGCTATTGCTCCTTTGCCCTTTGGATCTCCCTCATGACCCTCCTTTTTTTTGCCTGCTCTCCTCTGTCATTTTCTTGCCCTCTCTCACCTCTCATCTGCTGTTCTTGTTCTTTCTCCCACCTCCTCTCCTCTCTCAGTTGCCTTGGACTCCAAGGTCCATCTTTCATTCCACATCTTTCATTCCACATCTTCACTTTCCCTTAGACTCTAGGTCCATCTTTCATTCCTCATCTTTCATTCCACATCTTCACTTTCCCTTAGACTCTAGGTCCATCTTTCATTCCACATCTTTCATTCCACATCTTCACTTTCCCTCGATGATGACATCAGGTTTCCTAAGGGTAGGGCGAACCCCAGCTCACTTAGCTTGTCCCAGTGCTGGCGGGTATTGGGCTGGTCTGACTGCATCTGTTTAGGATACGTCCATTCATGCCACAAACATGCAGTGAGCTCCAAATTGATAGGAAAGGAAGTAGGTGTTTCTCCCTCTCTCCTTGACCTGGGCTCAGCCCCAAAGCCAGGGCCAAACTCAGCGCCAATATTACTCAGCTCCCTCATGGTGCCCAGTGGGGACAGGGCCAAGCCACATAATTCATGGCCAGTATGTGCCCTTCTGATGTGTCTGCCAAAATGTGATTGTTGTCTCATAGTTGACAGCCAGTGCTCTCTGGTGACAAGAGCCTTCTTCTGATTTGCCCCTTTCTCTTCACACTATTCCTGAGAAGTTAAAAGAAGGCAGTGACCCTGTCTCTTTTAAAGAGTTTCTGGTGGCAGTAGGCTGGCAGGCTAAAGAGACTGCCAGATTTTCACCCCAGATCTTACAGTGAAAACCACCCATCTGCTGCACACATAGCAGCATGATTCCTAATATTAAGCCATTTACTTAAGTTAACATGGCAAATCAGAACGGGCAGCTTCTCTTCTGCCTAGATGTCCTTCCTGTCTGTTTTCATAGCCTGAGATTCATTCTTCTAGAAAAAGACCATTTTACCCACTAACAATGAACACAATTACATCTGCCTGAAAAATGCATTAATGGTAATGTAACTCAACCTCTTCTTCTTTGCCTTTGATTCACTTCTGTTCTATGAAGTACTCACTGCTGAGAGCATGAAGCTGGGACAATGGAACCCTGACTGAGTAATTCACAGAGTCCTGGGAAATAAATTCACCAAGGGAACTTACTTCTGAATGCTGGTCCAGCAAGGACCCTTGACATTTGATCTCTTTGCATGTCTGCTCAGTGTTTATTACTTTCCTCCCATCCCTCAAACCAAAGGCACTGCTGGGTAATTTCTTGTTTTAGAAAGTGACAAACAGAGCAGGCAGAGAAAACACTGTATATTTTGGACTAAAAATGAAATCATTAGGGTAAGTTTCTATTCTTGGTGACTGGAATTTTACTCTGGTTCTGATTAAGCTCAACAAAGATATTATATTCGATGTTTTCCTGTAAATGTATGAGATGGTGTTCTAGTGCATGCCCATGAATGGAAATACTAACAGACCCCACTTGGCTCCATTAGCCTCAGGCTTGGTCTTCATACCCAAAAAGCCAACTGACAGAGAATCCCACCCCAACCCAGAGTGAGTAGATCCTGTCTTGCCTGTGGTCCCCTTCCCTGCCCCTCCCAGTCTCACAATTAAGAGTAAATCTTATCCAGAAAATGTATGTGAGTAAATGGAATAGCAACATTCCAATGTTTACAGATTGCCCAGTAAGAAACAAATGCATATTCTAAGCATCTGTCTTCTGTGCCTACATTTTTGTCAGAATAGTGAGTCTTTCGATAATCTGTTCCTTGCTGGTTAGAGTATGTCTATGAGAAGAGAATATGGTCTGTGGTCTCCCTCAAGGTAATAAATAAGGAAGCTCTTGTCACAGACAAGGGGAGAAGTCAAGGCATGTTAGTTACAATTAGAAAATCAGTACTAGATTCTAAAAAGAAATTAGTAAATTCAAGAACAGAAAATGCTGTATGCAGAATCCTACCCATACATTATCCATATCACAGAGCAGGAATGGACCTCAACACAAAACCCAGAGGACACAGCCATTGCTTCTTTGCATGGTCAGGTTTTGAGCACCCCAGAGGGGGTGAAGAGGAGTGGACTGTGGAGTGAGAGACCTGGGCTCTTTTCTATCCTCCATCCCCTAAGCAGACTGACCTTTCACTTCCCCACTGCAAGTTGAGTCGAAGTTCCTCACCTGTAAAATAGAGATAATACTGACCTCAGAAGATTTTTAGTATGTATTTTAAAAGAGAATACATAGACAGCCTTCAATCCAGTGTCTGTCACGTAAAACACAATAAATGTTATTATTAGTGGTAGTAATTGTATTCACTTCTAACCCGCAGTTTATGCTAGGGAAGTACTTGCCATATTTTAATACATCATATTACATTCCATTTAACTTTACACCTAAAATGTAGGTAATTCTACCCTAATTACTACCTCTCAGATAGCCGAATGGAGCAGGCTCAGGGGACTCTTTGTGGGATTTCTATCCAGCCCCTCCCCTCTCTCCCCCCAAGCTCAAGCTCAAATGTCCAGTGTTGACATACTCCCCTTCATGGCCCTAGAAGGAAGAAGCTCCCCACTCAGTCCAAACAAGTGGCTGAGAAAGAAGCATGCCTCCCGGGACAACTATGTGGTGAGCCCCTTCCCCCCTGGGACAGAAGGGCCAGGAGAGAGCCTGGCCTTGAACTCCTAGGGAACTCCCCTCTTACAAGCGGGAGCCAATCACTCACTACCAGGAACCAGTGTAGTCAGGAGAGTACCGCCTCCTGGAGACTGGGGGGCAGAGTCAGGGAGAACTTTCCCTCCCCGCAGTCCTCGGCACAAAGTCCACTTATCTTCAGGGTTGAAGATATAGAAAACTCCAAGATGGCAGAAACTGTGCACATGTCCTTAATACACTGCATCAGGCAGGTAGAAGAATTTGGTGTGTTTTGGAGGACCAAGGCACCTAATTAATTCCTTATTTACCTTCTGGAGTGTGTGTGTGTGTGATGTCCTTGTGACAGTCATAGGTATTCCTCTTTGGAGATAATTTTATCAAGGTCTAAACTGAATAATGTTGATGTCTACATTATTGGAAATACAAAATTAACAAAAAAAACTCAGGAGAAAGAAAATAAAGAACAGCTTCCAGAGTGAATGCTAGAAAATATAATAGAACAGACCCAGCTCAGGTGGGAGTTACATGGACCCAAACAATTCATCTACCTCCTCTGGAAGGGACTAAATGACCCCCAGGCTTGGCTCTCTCACAGCTCCGCTGATTCTACCGACAGCCCATGAGGAGGCCTTGGGGAACAGCAGTCACACTTCTCTGACTCCAGAAAGCTCTTCAGTCCTTTGGTGGCAGCAGCGGTGGTGGGGATGTGGTATTGAAGGTGGGAGTGGTAACGGTGAACGCAAAATGGTGCAAGCGGTGCTGCTGCTGGTGGTGACAGATGGTGGTAGGATGGTGATGGGGAGGAAGCGTTGGAGGAGATGGTGGTGGTGATGGTGGAGGTGGTGACAGGGGTGGAAGTGACAGTTGTGGTGGTGGGGGAGGTGGCTGTTAGATATAATGCTGCCATGCTCTGTGGGTCTGAATAAGATCTGACCTGTATAAATGCTGCATCAGACTTGAGAAGTGGCCAGAGAAAGGTGAGGCACTTACATACTAGCACTTACTGAGCACAATGCACAGAGCACTTGGTGGACTGGACTTGCCCGTAACTATAGCATGTGCCTTTCAAGGTGATTCCTCTCTTGGGGACAGTGCCAGCCAGATATGCTTAGGAAAATACACATGTACACTGTTCTACTGGTTGTGGGTTTGTGGGGGCAGGGTGTTGGTTTGTTTTTTAAATTTTTATTTATTTTTGTTTTTATCCTAAGGAAAAGTTTGAATCTATATTTTAGGAATATGGAAACTAGGTCTGTGGAATAAAATGAAATGTAGAAACAGTTAAAGAGAAAGCTGGGGCCACATGTCCTGGACACAGTTGTGGGACAGACAGCAGACAAAGAGGAGAGCCCTTCTTACACAGTCCACCCAAGGCTGGTTGAGGCCAAGCTTGCAAAGAGCCGAGGGTCCACACACAATCACGCAGGGTGGATCTGGGCCTGGGGTGAGACAGAAGGTGAGAGCTGCAGATGGCCTCGTGGCCGTGGCCCAGAAGGAGCTGGAGTGGTCAGCCAAGCCCCCTTCTTTCTGGGGACAAAAGGTGACACTCTAGGCCAGACATGGTGGAGAGAGACCTTGGAAAGCCTTGGGGGAGCAACCCCCTTCACAGACAGAGGCCTGGTGCCAGCCACTCGGCTGATTCATGAACGAAGGAGTGAAATCCTACCAAATGGTTCTCATTATCATCACACAGCCTCCACCCTCAGCTGTGTGTGTGCACTCTGCTTTCTTTCTTTTTTCATCTTTTCATGGGTTGTAACTAAACAATGAGGTGATTGCCATCCCAGTGGATTGCACAACATTACCAGCAGAGCTTTCTCCAAAGAAATTCTGGACAAGAAAAATAAGCAAGCTGGAAATGAGGAGGCATTGGATTTGCACAGCACCTGTGTGTGCTTTTCAGCGCTTGTGATGAAGGTGGAAGGAAGGTGGGCTGAGAGCTAGGAGACTTAGTTCCTAGCAGCACACCTGTCGGCCCACCTATGGGGGACTCACCCAGGTATCCAGGAATATAAAAATAGGG
This sequence comes from Anoura caudifer, assembly GCA_004027475.1. NCBI lineage: Eukaryota > Metazoa > Chordata > Mammalia > Chiroptera > Phyllostomidae > Anoura > Anoura caudifer. Next base: position 314,085 of record PVKU01000286.1, on the reverse strand, counting down.
CCACTTGTTATTTCCCAAAATAATATGAAATAATGATTTACTTTGAATAAACTGATGCAGCTGCATGAAAAGTTTTCAGTTTTGCTCAGTAAACATTTATTAAGCGGCAAGTCTGGAACAGTGCCACAGATTTAAAAAAAAAAAAAAAAAAGGAAGACCTTAAGAAGTTAACCATCCAGCAGGTGTCTAAATGTGTCCCAAATCCCTGGATCATCAAGGATAAATTTGACCATGGAGGACACCTTCCTGTTGTATTCCCCTTAGAAGGCAGCAATTACCCCACACCAAGATACTGTTAACTCTCTGGGTCCTGACAAGTGTTTGTGGCACCTAAAGGACACTGTGCTCCCCAAACTAGAGTTGGAGCAAGAGTAGCTTCCTCTGTCTGACTGCAACACGGCTGAAGAAAATGGATCATTTCAAAAACAAGTGTTTCAGTTCCTTAGTCAGCATCTCGGTAGGCAAATGATTGCAGATAATCATCCCGCAGCTGCAGACTGAGCCTTCTACATTTGCACAGTTGGGACCACTGAGCACGTGCGCGCCAGCCTTTGCAGCCTCGGTTGGGACGCAAAGCAGGATTTCTTCCTGCCAGAGACAGCCAGACGGGGACATGGGATGAACACAAGGCTTCTCTTTCTGTCTGTACACAGCCTGCCACTAACCTGTTGCCAGAGTATAGCTAAATGCCTTAATGATATTAAGAAGAATAGCTAATATTTATGTAGCACCAACAAGGTGCCAGGCACTGGGCTGAATGCACATTCTGCTTAATCTTCTCAATGACCCCCTGGGGAGGGTATAATTATTCTGCTTCTGGAATGGAGACACTGAGGCACAGAGAAGCTAGGTCACTCACTAAAGGTCATCCAGCTAAAAACTGCTGAAAGAAGCCAATGGACTGCAGAGCCATCAGTGGCCCTTGCTGTACAGCTCTAAGTCTATAATCATGTAAAATAACAACTGAGATTCTGAAGTTAGTTTCTATTTCTCTGAGTCTTAAAATCCTAAACTTACCCCTTTAGAAGCAGCAGGATGAGTGGCTGATCCGTGTCCTGCATGACTGAGTGGGGAAAATCGTCTGACCTCACGTGTGACTGTCTGATGACCCACAGTGTTATGAGTCTCTGGAGAGAGATGCACTCTGTGGGCGTCTTGTTAGCTTGGGAGTGAACGTCCCCAGTGCAGTTTTCCTTCTGTTCATGTCACAGTCAACTGAAACCTCAAAGGAGAAACACTAGAAGGCTGGGAATATTCTGAAGCATAATTCTATGAGACTCAAGTGACTTTAGAAGGGACAGCAGGTTTTCATCTCTCCTGGCCTTTCCTCCTGAGATAATCAAAGAGCTAGAGGAAACTCCTTGAAAGAAGCTCAAAGATGCCTGCCAAAGAGCCCTCCATGACAGTTAACCACCCCGGTGACGTTCCAACATCCCCCATCAGGCGTGTGTGTCACCGTGTGGTAGGAGCCCGTTTGGTACTGGAATTGTTTTAAAGCCGTACACGGGAAGTAGCTGAACCAGCACAAAGCACCCTGACAAACACAGAGAAGTGAAGTCTTATTTGCAGCTCTTATTTTAGCCTTGGGTTACCTAGGATTTGCCTGTGCTGCGTGCTTGGGCAAAGCTGGGCTGAATTCTCTCTTTCATGCCTTGAGTCAAATTTTCTGGGTGTGAAGTCAGCAGACAAGACAGGAAATATCAGCACAGAAGAACAAAGGAGCTGGAGACAGGGTGGCAGCTGTCACTCCAGTGTGGGGTGGGGTCAGAAGGCATCTGACGTGTCCTTGGGACTTAGTTTTCCCCAGACGGTTCAGATGTAGGCTGGTTGAGGTGCACCCATTTTTGCAGTGACGCTGAGGTCCAGCTGCTTAAGCAGAAATGGCCTCACCCTACAGACACCTTAACCAGTAAGGGTGGCATTTTACTGGGATCTTACACTTGAGTCCCACAGCTTGTCCCTCATCACCCTTTAATTGAGGGATATACTGACTGCTTGCCTTTGTAAAAGCTCCAGAACTCTGTGTGTCTGTTAAGCCAGGATTTTTCCTGGTCTTTTTCAAGGCTATGAATCTTGAGCTTGTCTGGCTTTCCTAAATGACATCCGAATTACATTATAGACTTATATGTTGTAACACTGCTTGACCCATTGCTTGGAAAACATACCACACACTAAGAGGAAAAGGATAGCTCAAGAAGAGCTGAGGACATTTAATCCTATAAAACAAATTGAATAAAGAGCTTGGATCCGAGTTTGCGTTCACTGGCAACATTTTGTTTTCATTCATGTACATATTCCCTCCCAGGTGGAAACCTCAATAGGTGCTAGTATTATTGGATGTAAACCTGACTCCAGACAACTCGAGAGTCCACTTTTCCCCCCGATCCTTCTGTCTGCTCTTAGTCCCAAATATGGGAACAACAGGCAGGAAGAAGCCAGAAGCAGAGCTGAAATGGATCTTTTCCTTGTGGTTTAAGGATCAGCCAGTTGGAACCAAGGAGATGTTTTCTTAGGGTTGCAGAAAAGTTTGAAAAACTATTGGATTGTTTTTGACACTCAAATGTAGGTTTTAGACATATTACTAAAATTTACTAAGCTGATGGGCTGTACTGCGACTGTTATTTAGCAGTACGTTCTTGCAGAAATCTCCTGCTCTCAGCTCCATAATGGAAGGTCACTCTGTTTGACATCTCATCTCCGACCATGCTGATGGTGTAACTACCCACACTATGACAACCTCTCTGTGGTGTTGGCATTGCACAGCTCATGAATCCAGCCAGGTTAGCACCACACAGGCTGCGGCCCACTGCACACAGCAGAATGTCATGCACCATCCTAGCAAATGCTCGTTGATTCTGAGGCTCAAGGTCAACCAGCCACGATGGCTTCTTTCTTGAGCTGCCTGACTCTCTGGGGAGATGCTAGGGAGGATTTTGTAATTTATCCCAGAATCTCCAAGAGAGCCATAGAACCATTTCTCTTTTAGGGAAATGTGGCAAGGCCCTTTAGAATTGTCAGTATTGAAACTCCCAATGAGAAAGAATAGTGGTTTTACTGAACCTGAATGTCTTCCTAAGTCCTTGGTGCCAGATGCACTGTTTTCCTATTAGATGTGCCAAAACCACTAAATAGTTAAAACACATCAAATCATCTTGAAATGGCCAAAATTGAATTTTTTTCCCAAAAAAAGAGTTCCTACTCGGCAACCCTCACAATTGTAATCTATAATAGAAAACTTCTGATTAGACTAAAAATTAGGAAAGCAGACTTGCAACGCGAGACTCTAAATGTTCTCTTTCCATAAGGCTCAGAGTAAGATCTAACAGAGAGAGGAGAGAATGAAAGGGAACAGTTACGGCAATGAAAATTACAGCAGCAGCACCAACATTTATGATCCTGCCCCCAACAACGACATTTTTAGTAAGTTTTCCCAACTCCCAGGCCTCTGGCAGGTAGAAGTGAGGAGAAAGGAGAGTGCACTGCATGCCAGCTGTTCTAGCATCTTTGATGTGCTGTAAGCCAGGGGTCCCCAACCTCCAGCAGCAAGCCAGCAGCACACCAGTACCAGTCAGGGCCTGTTAGGAACCAGGCCACACAGGAGGAGGTGAGCTTGAATGCAAAGCCTTGAATCATCCTGAAACCATCGTCTGCACTCTGGTCCATGGAAAAATCAACTTCCACAAAACTGGTCCCTGGTGCCAAAAAAGTTGGGGACAGGTAGTGTAAGCTGCTCTTGAGACTAGCCTGTGCTTCCAAACACATGTGAAGAGTCATCCAAGAGATCTTTTTGGTTAATCACCCTCAAATCTTAGGTATTAAAAATGTCAGCCAGTAACCATCCGCCTTAAAAATAAGCTAACCATAGCTCCAACATCAAACAACATTTTAAGTGACATACAAGGAGTAAAAAGAAAACCTTCCAATTCACAAATATCAGTTACATCTAGACAGTTGGGGAATAAGGTAGCCATGGGAGATGGGGACAGCATCCCCCAGAGAGCCTGCAAGCTATATTCTCACACCTCATTGCCTACAATTCTACCACGCCTGCACTCTACATTTGCTGAGCTATGTTAATTTCTCAATAATCTCTCTTAATTACTAGCTCATCAAAGCCAATGTCAAACATCCTGTTCATCCTGTACAGCAGCGATTCTCAGGCCTGGCTTGTCCTTGGGATCCTTACAAAATACTGAGAGCCAGGCAGCCCTCCAGACCAGTTAAATCAGAATCTCTGTAGGTGGGACAGGTGTAAGGAATTCATAAATCTCCCCAGGTGATTCCAGTGCACGGCCAGGGCTGAGGGCCACCGCTACAGAGGAGTTGGGGACAGAGGAGGGCAGCAGAAAGTGGGAGCAAGGCAGTAGGTAGAATCTTCCACAGAGTTTAAGCCGGGAAGAGTTTAGAGGGTGCTGTTTGAAGTTAGGAGGCTGCCACAGCTGCCGCTGATGCCCTTGTCTCCTGATAAACTACTAGCAGAGGCTCAGTTGCCTTAAACTCTATATTGATTGTATTTTTGAATAATTTGCCATTAATCCAAGCTTCTTGGCCAAAATTAACCAAAGTATCACAGGGGCCTTAAGAAAGTGAAGGGGATCCTGAGGCAAACAAATCAGTGATGAAGGCCATACCAACAGGCTTAACCTCAGGCAGGATGGGAGGGTGGTCTTCAGAAGGACCTCCAGCTTGAGCTGACTCAAGGCTGGTTGGCCAGGGGTTCTGGGGTCATGGGTTCTGGGAGCATGGTGAAGACACGATGTTGACTGCAATGTAGAAGGCTATGGGCTGGCAAGCAGCCCACTGCAGCAGACTGATGCTGGGCTGGCACTCAGCCCTGGATCCCCACCCCGTGGGGAGGTTGCACTTGGAGGAGGGCCAGAGTGGGAGCCTCTGAAGTAGTGGTTCCAAGCTTAGGTGTGCATCAGAATCATCTGCAGGGATTAAAACACAGATTGTTAGGTCTATGGGGGAGCCTAAGGATTTTTCATTTCTAACAAGTTCGAAGATATTGCTAATACCCCTGTGTACACACTTGGAGAATCACTGCTTTAAAGCATGAAACCCAGGACAGGACAGGATTGTCTGGGCCTGGAAGAGGCACTCCAGATGTCAATAATATTCCTTTGTGCCCTTAGAAGGAACAGAACATGATCCCAAGATGAGCTGGGATTTATTTTCATGCATGTATACAAGTGTGAGAGCCTCTGATTAAGTGATTACCTCATGAGAACAGAGTTTTAAAAATAGATATGCATTTGGGTTGTTCGTTCCTAATATTTTTGTATTAGAAACTGGTAATATTTAAATCAGATTTAATTTTAGAGCTCCAAACCTTTACTAGCATGTGACTGAAAACAATGACAGTAATATCTGTGAAAATCACTTAATGTGTCAGTATTCTGTGCTCTCTCTAGTTGCAAACCACCTCTGCCTACACTGAACAATAGAAGGCCGTGGGCATGGGAGATGCCGGACGGGGTCTCATATATAGCAATCAGGCATCTCGATGTGGTTGACAGGGGACCCTGGCATACAACAAAGCAGTGAGGAGCAGAGGTTGCAGATATAGGGGCAGGAAACCTTTTGTGGTGAGTGAGTCTATAGCTGGTTGCCAAGAAGGCAAGTCTGCCTAGAGGTTGTAGTGGTTTTTTATCAAGATCAAACTTCTCTCTTCTTCTAATCATCTAGATTGGAAGCCATCCTGGCTTATAGCTGAATGTCCAGAATATTTCTAGGGAGAGTCACTCTTACTTCCCTGGTTGTTCCCTAGGTTAAAAGTGGAGGCTTTTTTTGTGTGCCACAGAGGAAGTTACAGTCAGTGGGCGGGCCACGGCAGTGAGCAGTACAAGCTCACAGGCACCTGCTGCTGTATAAGGCCCATCACATACTCCTCTCACCTCCTCCAAACCTCTTTCTAAGTCACGTTGGACTCTTGGCAGTTCTTGAATTCTGGGGCTCTCTGATGCCTTTCCTCCCCTTCTTCCCTGATGAACTCCTATTCATCCTTAAGAACCCTGCTCAGACGTTGCTTCCTTTATGAACACATGTCTCTGGCTAGTTGGGCCAGATAAAACTAAGTCCTCCTTCCATATGGTGTCCACTACACATCATACTTATCACATTGTGCTGCAAGTGCTTGTTCCTGCACTTGCCTTTCTCGCCTCTGGATTGTTTGCTCTTGGAAGTTAAGTGCTATGTCTTGTTCTTCATGTCCCTAGCCCCTACCATAGTAGTTGGCACAGTTTAGTGTTTAATTAATGATATAAATGAATTCCAGTGTTTGCATGGGGGAAAGCATTCTTCAGTACCCAGTAGGAATATGTGCTGGAAAACATTTAACACTCAAAGAGTCACAGACAATCAGAGCTGGAGGGGACCTTGGCTATCACCTGTGGCAATTCCTCATCCTATGAAGGAGGAAGCTCAGAGATGCTTAAAGATACAGAGTGACCTACCCAAGAAGGAGAGCGAACTGGACCAGAATGCAGTGCTTTGGGTTCCAGTCTAGAGCTCAGCCAGGCTCCGCGGAAGACCCAGATGGAGAGTTTGTGGACTAGATCAAACGTGATGGACCCAGACCCCATGAGGCCCATGCCTTACTCTGGAGTACACGACACCCTCTCTCTCAAATGCGAGATCCAACCCAGAGAGAGTGAAAATGTTCTTTGCCATGGAATCCAACCATTTTTAAGAGTATCTGAGTAAGTGTTCATCTCTAGGCCGGAACCCCAATGGAGTAGGAAGGTTTTCCTAGTACTTCTGAAGCAAAAAGGGATATTTCAAGCAAAGTGGGTAAGAAAGAGGAATGGAAACACCCCAGTTCTTAATCATGATTTCTAGCAGCATGAGAACAACTTTGGGGGCCCCTTCTCTCTCCCTGTCCTCTGGCTCCTCCATGTGTGGGACTTGGAGCCATGGTGTCTTTACTGACATTTGCTTCTGTAGCACAAAATGAGAGAGTGTCGAAGGAGGTAGCTAGTAGGAGTCCACGCTGGGAAAAGACATAATGGGGAAAGGGGCTTGAGGGGGTCAGAAAGAGAATATGGACAGGAAGGATAACAATGTCATTCTAGATTTTTCCTTTTTTGGGGGGACTACCCTACGCTACAAGTTCTGCCATAGACACAATAGTATATACATTCATTCATTTTTTTTAGATGTCATGTGACTCTTCTGCTTAAATCCTGCCACTCCCTTTCCATTTCCCTTAGGATAAAACCACAGTTACCAGACTTGGATCTTTCTACCTAACTCATTTCCCAGGACCGTTCCCTACACACTCAGCAACTTTGACTTGTTTCTACCTCAGGGCCTTCACACTTGCTGTTCCTTTGGCCTGAAATGCCCTCTCCCTCATTCCTTCTCAATCTTCACATCTGAACTTGAAGGCCATTTCTTCAGAGAGCCCTTGATTGAGTGTCCTGTCTACAGCAGCCCCATGGAACACCCTGTACTTGCCCTCTGTAATCACACCCCACTTATTTCCTTCATGGTATATGAAGAATCTGAAGATAATCTTGCTTATTTACACAAGACTATAAGCTCCATGAGAGTGGAGACCTTGTCTGTCTTATTTACCACTGTATCCCCAGCACCAAACATAGTGCTTGGCACATAGTAGGTGCTCAGGAAATATTGTTGAATAAATGAATGAAGCACAAACATATATAATGTTTATACAAGTGAGTAAATAGGAAACTTCTATTGCTTCTACAGACTACAACCTAAAACTGAGTAGCATTTTTTTCTCATTGTATGATCTCCATAGCTTCCAAGTCCTGAATTTTAGCATAGTTCTTGAGATTCCTGTCCGAGTCCTCTAAGAGTTATCTGTCGCATGGTCTAGTGTTCCATCAAAGTGCAAATTTATTCTGCATTGTCAGGGATTTTCCTTCTGTGTAAGGTACCTGAGGCCAGTCCAGAGGTGAGTGTACCACATCTGTGTGAGTGTAACATGCAGAATAATACCCATTCTGATGCCAGAGTAGAGGTCTGCTGGAGCAGGACTCTGCTGTGAGGCTGGAAGCACCTACACTGTGCGTAAGCTCAGTCACAGACTGTGTCCAGGCAGAAACCGAGAGCTTTGGCACAAGAGTGAAAGGCAGATACCACTCTAGGCCTGTGCAAGGTCAGGCCCCTGGCAGTTTGGGTAGCTGGGCTCCAGCTCCTTCCTGAGCCCTGCTACTGGTAAAATCCCAGAACTCAGGGAAATGGGTTTTGTCCTGTCGGCACATCCCTCCTTGCCTGCCTGGGGCACAGCTCTCCATTTGCTTGAGAATGTGGCGAAATGTCCATCTAATGTCAGCTCTTTCCTCACAGAGTCCTGGCCCGTGGTTGTGCAGTCCAGGTGGCTGGATGGCATGCTGGACCCAAGCTCAGCTCAGCGTCCGGGCCCAATAACGGCTTTTCCAAGGAAGCAGCTTTCAGTCCTGGCCACACTGAGGTGAGTACCTGGGGTATCTGTCTTACCGAGGGTCCTGACTCTGGAGCTGCCAGGACAGCTGAAAATGAGCCCCAGCCTGAGGAAGGGGCATTGCATCCAACTGCTGATCATGGGGTTCCAACACATGTGACTCCTAGCCCATCTGAGAGATGTGCTCTCAGGCTGGTCCCATGGCTTCCAGGGACATGCTGGAAGTCTGAGCTGCTCATGTCTAAAGTAACAGAACACAGGGCCTCAAAAAGACCCAGAGTACTGGTCAGACCCTCCACACAGCTGCTGGTCTGTCTGAGCAGGCAGCCTTGTGAAATGGAAGGGCTTTGATCACTCCCATGCCCTTGGCCATGGAATGGAGCATGGGGAGAGCTCCAGATCTGCAGACAGGCTCAATTCTAAGTTCCATTCCCTCCAGTTTTGTGCCCGTGGTCAAGTTACTCTTACTCTGCCTGTTTCCTCCTCTATAAAGTGGGAATAATAAGGCCTACCTCCCAGGCTTGTTGTGATGGTTAATGAGACAGTTAAGCCCAATAGGTGATCATTTCCTCTTAAGATGGGTCCCTAAGAATGAGCATCAGTAGATTCTGTTTCCATTCTATCCTGCAGGAGACTAATACATCCGCAGATACCTGCACCTGCCAGTGCTTTCTGGCTGCATATTTCCATCATGGGCATTTTAGTGCTTTTGAATCAAGTTCACCTGAGGCCCAGGAACCTGATAAACTAGATTTTAAAATAATTAAATATCCAAGTGTTCCCTGGTATCTGGACTTATGGCCTAAGGGCAGGCAGTAAGACTTACAGTCTGTTGAAAGGAATTTTCACTTTGATGTTGGGGGCTGAGTAAACACAGCCCAGGACTCAGCAGTTACTATGTGTGTGGCCTTCAAGCCTCTGTCCCCTGGAAGGTGCTAAGCAACATCAAGTGCTCGCATGTGGAGGCTGCCTCTCACTAGGTACATTACCCCAGATCACTTACCCTCTCAAGGCCCATTTCTCTGCTCTGTAAAATTCAGTGATTGTGCTAGATTAGTGGTTCTCCAAATGTGGTTCCCAGACCAGCAGCATCAGCATCATCTGGAATGTGTGAGAAATGCAGATTCTTGGGCCCCACCCCAGGTCTACTGAATCAGAAATAAGGGGTGGGCCCAGCAGTCTGTGATTTGACAAACTCTCCTGGTGTTTTCCATGCACTGCACCTCTGGATTTGAGAAGCTCTGATGTCCCCTCCAGTCCATGCTGCCCCCTGGGAGATGCTAGCAGAGGCACTGGCTTCTCTTCTGTCAATGCCTTTCTCAGCTGCAGCCTCGGGCTACCTCCCTGGGGAGCTGAGGAGCCAAAGAATGCCTCTCACACGCCACAGCCACACAGGCCCTGACAACTGAGAGTGTCTGAGTCTACAACTGAAGACAGCAGCCAGTTTACATTGACAGTGGAGGCCAAGTGTAAAACAAGACATGACACATGACCCACTGTCATAATGTGGCAAGTGAAATGGAGGAGGAGGAGGCTGGATTTCCTCAGCCACAAGAATTTCCTCTCCCGCTAACATCAGTGCCCCTGGTTCCCTGATCCAATCACTAAGAGCTCTTGGCATCACTCTGTCGAGGCAGGAATGATCTTACTCCCCTTGGCAACGTACCTCCAAAGGCCGGTTGTCAAGCCCTCCTATTTGGGCCAGCTGTTTACCTTTGTCCAGCAGCTTCATCACCTATGTAGGTGAGACCAAAATCTGTGTGAAGATCATTCACCTGGTGCAGGAAATTTCTCTTATTATTGCAGTGTGTGGGCTACTGAAAATTAGCTCCAGAACACACCGCTGGCCCAGGGGAAGGCAACAGAGTTGGGCAGCCTGTTAGTAACTACACAAAAGGCACCAGTGAGCCCCCTCCCCATGCTTAGTCACTGATCTTCCCTCTGGGAGGAGCGGGACAATTGCAGAGCATTCACACGTTACACAGAACATGTTCCTTCCTGTGAGCCCCTCACTGCATCTCCCCCAGCTGATCATTCAGCTCACAGCGCTCCACTTAGTGGAGCCCTGGTGGGGGCCATCATCATTTCAAAGGTTGTTTTTAAAAATAATTAAGTGAAAGTCCTCCCCAGGGCTCACTTCAACCAAAGAAAACATGGTTGTGTTGTGGGGTTTTTTGAAACTGTTGTGCATTACATCACTAGAATAGAAAACACACTTGTTTTTTTAAATCTACTGATGATTTTTTAAAAGAAAGCCTTTTTAACTTAAGAAGATTATAGGGGCACATTATTATAAGTCAAATAAATGGTTTTTAAAGACCATATTTTCATATGAAACCCAAATGAGAGACAGAGATGCAACATTTTCAAACCTCAATGAAATGCTCTGTCTGCAACGCGAACCTCTGCTGGGATGGCATGCCACCAGGTACCACGTGCTGTGTCCTGACAGTGGGCCCAGAAGTGGCATTAGACTGTCAGAGCTTTGTGAAGGCAGCTCAGCAGAGCAGGAAACGTCCTGCAGGCAGACCTCGTTTCATTATGCTTTGCTCTGTTGCATTTCGCAGATACTGCGTTTGCACCCACAGCGAGGCCAGACCCTCCACCAGCCAAACATCACGACTCACTGAAGGCTCCAATGATGGTTCGCATTTTATAGTGATGAAGTATTTTTTTAATGAAGGTGTGTACATTGTTTTTTAGACATAATGCTATTGCACACCTCATGGACTACAGTGTAGTATAAATACGACTTTGATTTGCACTGTGAAACCAAAAAATCTGTGTTCCTCGCTTTATTGGGACATTTGCTTTATCATGGTCTGGGGCTAAACTGGCAGTATGTCCAAAGTAATTGCTTAAACTCAAAGAAGGTCAGAGCTGGAAGCTACCTTAAACATTAACATCCTGATGGAGAAATTAAGGAGCACAGAAGGAAGGAGATTTGTCCACACATTCACTGATTCTTATCCGGGTGCTAGGTCACCTGGGCACAAAAGATGAACAGGATGCTTTTCTGCCTTCACGGAGTTTGCCCTCTAGGAGGGAAGATAGGAGAAGAACACCGGTGTAATAACAGAGCCTGAGGGAAGTTCTTTCAGAAATGGAGAAGGCAGAAAGTTTGTCTCTTCGGAAAGAAGAGAAGCTTCCCAGTGGAGGTGGCATTTTAGTTGGTGTTAAAAGACAACGGGAAGGAATCCAACCAGCAGAGGTGGTGAGCAGAAGACAGGAGGGGCAGCATGGAGTGTGGCTGGTATAGAAGACTCCGAAGGGGACCAACAGTGGGGAAGCATAGCACAGGCGCTCCTGGAAGAAGTTTACCTGGAATGTGACAGGAGAGAAGGCAGGCAGGGCCTGTCAGGCCAAGCAGTCCCCTTGGCTCAGCTGGGCAATTGGCCCAGCACTGGGTCCTCTGAGCAGTCTGATATGGTTAAATGGGGCAGCCAGGGATAGCAGACACTGGAAGGAGATGAGAGTCCAGGACATAATTTGGGATACTGTGCCATGACCTGAACTAGGAGCACAGAGGTGAGAAATTACTTTCAAGAGATGCTACTGACCAGAACCAAAAGGGCTGGCGGAGAGCACAGAGGAAAAAACAGCGTCCAGAAATGAGCCAAGGGCTGGAGCTGGTGAGTGAAGGAAGTGTAGTCCCAGTCACAGAGAAAGGAAAATGCAGAGAAACCTGTTTGAAGGGTAGGGAGAGATGTTCATAGGAGAGTGCAGCTGTGGAATGGCTTTGAATATCAGCAAGGGGCCGCAAATGGGCTGCTGCTGTTGAGGAAAGAGGAGGAAGGGGTAATGACCCAAAGAGGACTCTTTCTGGCATCTTGCTTTTAAAACGTTACTATCCATGGAGCGTTGCCCATTGGGAAGCTGCAGGTTCCAAACTGGCTTTCAAAAGTGCAGACTCGAAACAAGCATCGATTGCGCAGAAGTTTCGGCAGACTCCTTAGAAGAGAGTGAGCGCACCCAAGGGGAGACTGGAGTGAAGGAGCCCTTGGAAATGGAAAACAGGGAGCAATGTGGCCCCTAGTACCATTGAAACCCTAAATTTTAGTCATTTTTTTTCTTTTCAGTATCCAAGTTCTAAGTGTTACTACTAATTTGTATATAAAGGAATGAATGTCAGTTTCATTTATTTTTCCCTTCATCTACCTGATGAGGGACACTGTGGACTGAGAAGCAGGAAGAAACGAAACACGAAAAGGAGCAAAGGTAAAGGGCTTGGATTCGCTGCCACCTGAATGGTGAGCCCTGTAACAGTGGGTTGGACGTGTGCTGCATGGCCACCGGTGGACAGAACCAGGGGTGGTCAGAAGTGCAGATGTGCCCCCACCCCCTGCATGGCTGGCTGGAGAACTGGAGCAAACACAAACATTTTCAAACCAAAGAGAAAAGAATGTGGCAGTTTTGTTCTTGGTGTCTCACCAAAGAGCTGTCTATTTCCAGCCGCAGAAAAGCACAGGACTGAGGAGAAGAATGCATCACTTGAAAACATGAGGAATGCTGTACTTGGCCAACTGTACAAAATCCAAGAGAAGCCATGCACCATGGTGGGAAGAAGGCAGATGAGGAGCTTCCCTGGTCACCCCTGTTCACTCTTTCATCATACCCCTTATAGCCGTTGAGGACCTACTACAATGCCAGGCACTGCACATGGCCCTGGAAGTGTTTAAAGGCAAATGGCTTCTAAAGCGCTCTTAGGGAGGCAGGCATGTAAATGATCATTTGCAGCTAGGAGGGGTGAGAGGGTTATGCACGGAAGACAAGGAAGGTGCACACCCAGAGATGGAGCGGCTAGCTGCTGCGACACAGCTCTGCCCTCCACGACATCACAGCCAATAAGGAGACAGGCTCCAATCATCACACTTTGAAAGAAGCTTGATAGAGGAAAAACAAGGTGTTATGAAAGGACATTGGTGGAGTGAGCTCAGGGAGTGGCCAAGCAGCAATATAACTGAAGAAGACCAAGCTTTTGACCACAGGAAGTGAGTGACTCAGAGGTAACTCAGATTGTGAGTGCCTATATAATCTAACAACGACACTGTGAAATGGTGTTTATTATCCACTTTTATCAATAAGGAAACAAAGGCTCAGAAAGATTAGTGGCTTCCATTTGCTAACAAGTAGCCAAGACAGGAATCCAAACAAGGTTTTCGAACCCCAGATCCAATGCAGACTTTTTTTCGCTACGTTGATGTAGCAGGAGAGAACACACACACACACACACTGTCTTCTGAAGTTGAGAATGGAAAGACATCTCTTTTGATTCGGGTGATCTGAGATGGCACCCTCAAGACGCAGGCAGTATCTGTGCCAGGCTGGACAAGTGGGAGTGAGTAGAATGACCAGTGGGTGTGGGGAGGGTATGTGGGAGAAGGAATAGAATTAGAAGTTTGAGCACCCTCTACCGGGGATGCTCTAACCTACCAAGAAGATCAGGGGTAGCTTCACAGAGGAGGTGACATTTGATAGGAACCTCCTGGTGTGGACAAAAGCTCACCAGAAGTCAGCATAAGAACCCAGCGAGTTCCACAGTTTATGTGATCTGGGTTGTGGGGGTTGGTCAGTGGGGAGCAACCACACGCAGCAAGGTATCCTGTCTGGCACATGCTCAAGTGGGGTTTGCACTGCCTTTAGGGACAGATATAATTATGCCATTTGGTCTATACAAACAATAAAAAGAAAAGACATGTTAAAGAATGAAAGAGAAAGTGAGGGAGGAAGGAAAAAAGACTAGAAGGGGGGACTGGCTCAGTAAAGGATCAGATTTGGATTCTATTTCTGTTCCAGTGTTTGCTAGTGACTTTAAGCTGTGTTAATCTTCTGTGGATCACTTTCCTCATGGATGAAAGAAAGAGGATGAACTCTAACCTAACTTGCAGACTACTGAGAAATTAGAAGTGAACATATTTGAAAAGCTTCCCAACAACACAAAGAGGAAATGTTATCCGTACCATGTTTATATGAGGGCTGTTGGCCAGTTAGAAGGACTGGCTAAGATGGTCTCAGAACCACACAGTTTGTGCTCAAACATGATGCTTCTCAGACACATCATAAGGGTCCAGAGTCACCGGTTCTCCGAACTGACATCATGCTGCTGCTCTGAAGAGCATGTAGTCATGCTAAGGCTTCCAGACAAGTCCCAGCCAACCCTCCCCACGGCCTTCCAGAGGAGTCTGGGCAGGACTCAGTGCTGGGGGGAGGAGCCTAACTCATCTCCATGCCGCCCAGTGCACTAGGTGCACCCACCGCCTGTGCACAGCTGCCTACAGCTGGTGGGCAGAGAACTCCAGGGGTTCTGTGAGTGATGCTCCCAAGCTCAGACCAGGCCACAGGGCAGAATGTCAGGGCCTCTGTCCCTTCCTGGAAAAGTCTACTCCTTACAGGGGTGGCCATATATCTGGGTTGTCTCGGCCAGTTCTGTTTATGCCTGTTGTCCCAATGTCACTGTGGCTAACACCCTCTTTCACTTTCAAAAGTATCCCAGTTTGAAGGATGAATTCCAGGGTCACCTTGCCCACTGACTCCCAAGTAATCCTCTTGGGAGGTCAATTCTTTTTTTAATATATTTTATTGATTACATTATTACAGTTGTCCCATTCCCCCCTTCATTCCCCTCCACCCTGTACACCCCCTCCCACCCACATTCCCCACCTTTAGCTCATGTTCATGTGTCATAAGTTCTTTAGTTTCTACATTTCCCACACTATTCTTGCCCTCCCCCTATTTTCTACCTACCATCTATGCTACTTATTCTCTGTAGCTTCCCCCACCTCTCCCACTCCCCTGTTGCTAACCCTCCATGTGCTCTCCATTTCTGTGGTTCTGTTCCTATTCTAGGTGTTTGCTTAGTTTGCTTTTGCTTTAGGTGTGGTTGTTCATAACTATGAGTTTGCTGTCTTTTTACTGTCATTTTTTTATCTTCTTTTTCTTAGATAAGTCCCTTTAACATTTCACATAATAAGGGCTTGGTGATGATGAACTCCTTGAACTTGACCTTATCTGAGAAGCACTTTATCTGCCCTTCCATTCTAAATGAAAGCTTTGCTGGATAGAGCAATCTTGGATGTAGGTCCTTGCCTTCCATGACTTGGAATACTTCTTTCCAGCCCCTTCTTGCCTGTAAGGTCTCTTTTGAGAAATCAGCTGACAGTCTGATGGGAACTCCTTTGTAGGTTACTGTCTCCTTTTCTATTGCTGCTTCTAAGATTTTCTCCTTATTTTTAATCTTGGGTAATGTAATTATGATGTGCCTTGGTGTGTTCCTCCTTGGGTCCACCTTCTTTGGGACTCTCTGAGCTTCCTGGACTTCCTGGAAGTCTATTTCCTTTGCCAGATTGGGGAAGTTCTCCTTCATTATTTGTTCAAATAAGCTTTCCACTTGTTGCTCTTCCTCTTCCCCTTCTGGTACCCCTATAATTCGGATATTGGAACGTTTAAAGATGTCCTGGAGGTTCCTAAGCCTCTCCTCATTTTTTTGAATTCTTGTTTCTTCCTTGTTTTCTGTTTAGTTGTTTCTTTCTTCCTTCTGGTCTACTCCATTGATTTGAGTCCCAGTTTTCTTCCCATCACTATTGGTTCCCTGTGCATTTTCCTTCATTTCACTAGCTTAGCCTTCATTTTCTCATCTAATTTGCTACCAAAATCAACCAATTCTGTGAGCATTCTGATCACCAGTGCTTTGAACTGTGCATCTGATAGGTTGGCTATCTCTTGGTCACTTAAAAATATTGGTTCTGGTGGTTTGATTTGTTCTTTCATTTGAGCCATTTTTTTTTCCTTTCCTTTTTTTTTTTTTTGGTCTGGTCGTGCCTGTTACATATTCGGGGCAGAGCCTTAGGTGTTCACCAAGGCGGAGCAACCCAGTCGCAGAGTTGTGACGCTGTATGTGGAGGCAGGGTTAGGGAGGGAACAATGGCTTACTCCACTCTGTCTCGGATTTCAGTGCCCTCTGTGAGGCTGGGAGTCTCTCCTGGCATCTCAAACCCCACAAGTGTTTTCAATCAGTGCTTTTAGGTTTTATTTCCCGGTGCTGAGGCCCTGGGTTGCGAGGTCTGTCTCGCTGCCCGTTTTCACCTGGTTTATCTGTGCGTGAATGTGTGACCATGGTCAGCCGCCTTGCCGCCTTGCCAGGTCTGCTTGTTGCCTCACCGCACCCGGGGTCTGCTAACCGCCGCCTGCATGCCTGGGTTGTGCCAACTGCTGCCTGCGTGTCCAGGACCACTAGCCACTGCTATTTCCTGCCACAATCCTTCTCCACCTACTGCGGACTCCGCCCCTCTTACCAGTCGGAGTGAATCGTTGTTGGACTTCCGTATAATTTAATTTTCTATCTGTTCTAGTTGGGTTTTTTTTTTGTTTCCAAATTTTTGTTGTCCTTAATTTTGGTTGTGAGAGGAGGCACAATGTGTCCACCTATGCCTCCATCTTGGCCGGAATTCGGGAGGTCGATTCTGAGCAGCTGAGACACGGCCTTTGTATAGGCGTCCTTGGTGAATAACCTCATTTCTGCTCCATTTCAGGTGCAGAGCGTAATGTCCATGTTGTCCTACACTCTGATCACAGCTCTTCTGATCGGCGCCCAGGCAGACCCGCAGGCAGAGAGCAATGTCCCCGCAGGGCACACCATCCCCCAAGCCCACTGGACGAGCCTCCAACACTCCCTGGACACGGCCCTTCGCAGAGCCCACAGCACCCCAGCCCGGGCGATAGCTGCCAGGGTGGCAGGGCAGACACGCAACATTACAGTGGACCCCAAACTTTTTAAGAAGCGGCGACTGCGTTCACCTCGTGTGCTGTTCAGCACCCAGCCCCCGCCTGTCGCTGTAGACGCCCAGCATCCGGGCTTTGAGGCCGGCAGTGTGGCCTCCTTCAATAGGACTCACAGGAGCAAGCGATCCACGTCCCACCCCATCTTCCATAGGGGGGAGTTCTCTGTGTGCGACAGCATCAGTGTGTGGGTGGGGGACAAGACCACAGCCACGGACATCAAGGGCAAGGAGGTGATGGTGTTGGGAGAGGTGAACATCAACAACAGTGTGTTCAAACAGTACTTCTTTGAGACCAAGTGCCGGGACCCCAACCCCGTGGACAGTGGGTGCCGGGGCATTGACGCCAAGCACTGGAACTCGTATTGCACCACAACACACACTTTCGTCAAGGCGCTGACCATGGACGACAAGCAGGCTGCCTGGCGGTTTATCCGGATAGACACGGCCTGTGTGTGTGTGCTCAGCAGAAAGACTGGGAGGCGAGCCTGACCGCACACCAGCCCCCACCCACCCCCAGCTCCCCTCCACACTCTTCTGGGCCCCTCCCTACCTCAACCTGTAAATTATTTTAAGTTATAAGGACTGCATGGTAATTTATAGTTTATACAATTTTTAAAAAAATCATTATTTATTAAATTTTTGGAAGCATCCTGTGCGCTGGCACTCCAGTCATTTTCCCCAGGGTGACCATCTGCAAGTCTGGGGTCCATGCAGGGCGCACTGTCCACAGCAGTTCCCGGCTGCCCCTCGGGCCTGCCTGTCACCCTCAGCCCACCCCTGCTGGCACTACAACTTCAGGGAAGGCTCAGTGGTTTGAGATGTTAGCCTAAAGTGGGTGTGATTAGGAAGGGAAGTCTGTGGGATTGCAACTTTGTTCTGCATTCCAGAGCCAAAACTGCCTAATCCTTGGATTACCTGCCCCCCAGCCTGGATCCACAAGCCTTGATTGCTCCACTTGGGAAGTTAGTGGGGCCTCATCAGAAGTCTCCGTCCTGGAGCGACCCGCTCACTCTCCGTAGACAGGAGGAGACTAGCACCAAGGACCTATGAGCTGGCTTCTAACGGGTGATCTTTTCGCTGAAAAGCTATCTGGCAGAGTTGTAACAAAATAATCACATGAGGCTTGTCACGGTAGATCTGATTTCATGTTGAGATTGCCCGAGTACTAATGGCTGGTCCTCTGGTTTATCCCCGGAGGCTCCCTACAGAAAGACTTCATTACCCAAGGAAATATTAGGGCCTCCGACACTCTTGCTACCCCCTAATGGATTCACAGCAACTTCCAACGTCAGCCTAGATGCAGGGGAGCCAGAGGCCTGTCCTGAAAAATAATTGAAAATCCCTTAATTCTAACTGGGTGATTTTCACAAGTGACCCAAGGTGGACAGGGTCATGGGACCCTCAGAGAGATGGTGGGGGGAGAAAAGACAAAGATAAATGGAGTGAAAGCCAACACAAATAAACCAGGTAAGATGAGGGTGGGGTGGGCCAAGCACAAGGGAACTAGGCCTTTCTGCTGCTCCCCACAAGGGAATCAAAGCAGGAAAGAGAGGAGAGCAGAGAGGGTGGGAGGAAGGGAGCACAAAGCAGAAGAGGAGGAAGAGGTCACCTCAACTTTACCAGCCTCCCCCTGCCTCCAAGAAATCCAGCACCCCGGGCAGTCTTCCCTTTTTGGGCGGTGGAGGTGCTCATCAACACTGACTACATCAAGAGCATTTTGTCTTAAGAGAGAGAGGGAGGTGACAGAGAGACTCCAGGATCCAGCCCACAGCCTCAGCTGTCACCTTCCCCTGTAACTTTTTTGTTTGTTTTTTTTGTGTGTGTGTTTTCCCTGAAGGCACAATCCCCACCTCCTCCCTCCACACCCCTCAGCAAACACATACACACAGAGCACTTAAATTGAAATGGAAATTTTGCTTTCCCTACCCATCCCCTTACCCCCAGGGTGAAATGCCTACCCTAGTTTTTATGAGAACAGGCCCAAATTGTCCCTCTGATATAAAAAGCAAATGATCATCCTTATTCCTCTGTAATTCTTGCTGGCCCACCCCACCCCCAACCCAATCCAAATAAGGCAAATTAGAAACGTGGAGAGCTTTGGCACAAGAGGAATCTGATTAGGGTGAAAGCACGATGACATGTAGCTTGTTTTTCCTACCAAAGCTACTGCAATTGGAATGAAGATTTATGTTAAAGGAACACCAACCAGTACACTCTGTGCTGAGATACTTGGTCAGATAAAGGCTACAGGGCGGGAGCCCTCCCACGGACCTGTGTCTGTAGCTTACACTCAGCTCCAGTGCCAGGGTCCTTGGCCTTCCTGTCCCCCCTTAGCCAACAGCTCCTAGGGCCCTTTCCCCTAGGACTGGATGGACCTTCTGGGCCCCAGATATGGTGAGAGAGGGCTTGTGAGGGAGGCATTTCAGGCTTTTCTGGAGAGCTGCTCCATCCTACAAGACACTGGGTCCCTCAAAACAAATCTTAGACTCCCCTGGCCTGCCTGAAGGGAAGAAGGCATCTGAGGAAGGATGGAGGCTAGGGCTGGGTAATGGAGGAGCCCCAACCCAGCTGACTGGGCCTTCCCCAAAGACAGCGTTGGCTCCAGGCTGAGCCCTGGAGCGATGTTCTTACATGTGGCATGGGATTATCATTTTGCTTGCACTGAGTCTGCATGGTCCAGAAAACAACCCTGAGCCTGGTGGTTTCTGCAACTTGGACTCTCCCACCCCACACAGGGGGGAGCTCTGGCTTCCAGACTCACCGGCCATCCCCCAGGAGGCTGGCCTGGGTCACCAAGCCTCAGACACTTGAACACATTGAAAAAACAGCTCAAAACCGGCCATTATATTCTGCTCAGGAGCAGCAGCAGCAGCATGTCCTGAAAACGTTTCCTTTCCTTGCCTCTCTTCTCTGCTGGGCTCACTGAAAGCCCCAAGGGCTGAGCAGGTCCCTTCCCTTCTCCGGAAGGAAGGCACCCTTGTCCCTCTGGCACGCCAAAGAATATGGTGCAGACCCTGGTCAGTCCCAGCCTGACACAGCCCAGCTCTCCTGAGCTTAAGGCAAAATCTGGATCCAGGAGACAGAGCAATATGGTCCCTGACTCTAGTTCATATCCCATCTCTGTCCCTCTGACCACCTCCCACACCAAGGCACCTGCCTGCCCTACATCTGCTTTCCTCCTGGGCAGAAATACTGCAGTGGGGATACAGATCTTCAGCAACGACCAGATGGCTATTTTCATTCCCATGAAACCCAGGAATGCTCCTCCATCTCACCTCTTTCTCCTTAGTATCACCTGCATGATGGGAGGAGGGTCTGCCCCACACCTGGAGTGCAGGGGGCAGATGTTCTGTGCTCCTTGGATAAAAGGGACCCTTTGGCAGGGGAAGCAGAACTATGGAAGTGTGGGCTCTCAAGAATACAGGACCCTGACCCACCTGTGACCTCAGAGTCTTTTTCCACAGGCCTGAGCAGAGAGGCAGGATGCCTGGGCCCCTGGCGCTGAGGAAGCAGCCTGGTGCAAAGGTGAACATGGGTTTGGTGTCTTCAGAGCTGGGATCTGGCCCAGCTCCCCATTCCTGTCTGTGAAAGCTCAGTGAGCCACCACTCCTCTTTGACCTCAGATCCTGCACTCGTGAAATGAAAATAATCATTTCTACATCCCAGAGCTGAGAGCATGGAGCAAAACCATGCATATGAAAGTCAAGAGTCAGGTCTCATGCAAAGTGATTCATTCTGAACTTCACAATCTCTGTGGTGACTGTAGGAGAGTAACGACTCTGCTGTACTCACTAGATATTTCTTCACTGGCAGATGTACTGGATGAGTAAGGGAAACCCTCTGGTCAGTGGACATTAAGGAAGAGGGACATGGCATAACCAGGCTCAGAAGGGCAAGCGTAACACTAGCAGCTATTCG
Source organism: Anoura caudifer (assembly GCA_004027475.1). Lineage (NCBI taxonomy): Eukaryota > Metazoa > Chordata > Mammalia > Chiroptera > Phyllostomidae > Anoura > Anoura caudifer. The sequence continues at coordinate 292,977 of PVKU01000286.1, read as the reverse complement.
GATTCTGCTTAAATCTGGGCTCATGGAGGCCACTGAGATGCTAGAGGTTCTAGAGTAGTGGTTAACAGCGCAAACTTTGGAGTGAGATAAGCAGGATACTTCTACTTAGGCTGTGTGGTCTTAGGCAAGTTGCTTCACTTCTCTGAGTTTCTATTTCTTCATCTGTGTAACAAGGAAAGTAACAACTCTTTTCTCAGAGGGCTGAGAGATAATTAAATGATACAAATTATATAAAATAAATATATGTAAGTGTCTGGCATTTAAGAAGTATGTAGCCCTGGCCAGGTGGCTCAGCTGGTTGGAGCATCATCCCCATACACCAAGAGGTTGCAGGTTCAGTTCCCAGTCAGGCACATACCTACCTAGATTGTGGGTTTGTTCCCTGGCCATCGTGGTGCATATGGGAAGCAACCAATCAATATTTCCCTCTCACTCTCTCTCTCTTTCTCTCTCTCTCCCTTCCTCTTCCTCTCTCTCTCAAACCAATAAACATATCCTTGGGTGTGCGTTAAAGGAGAAAAAGAAGTGTGCAATACATTTTAGTTTTGAAAAGTAGAGTTGGTTGAGAAACTCTGAAAGGATGTTGGAACAGGATGGAATATCTTTCAACACAGCAAGGAAGTTTGTGTCAGAGTTTTATAAATGTGTCACAGGCTTATTCTGTGACAAGCAATGCTAATATGACTGTTAGCATTTATTAAGAGCTTGGTATGTGCCAGCACAGTGTGAAGCAGTTAATGTGGATTAGCCTGAGCAAGCCTCTGAGTGCTAACACTAGGACCGACCCCCTCACAGGGAGTGCTGGGAGGCTGTGCTTTTGTTTTCGTGCGTCGCTGCCAGGGAAGCGCTCCACAGTTCCCTGGGATGTGTTTACTACCCTGGCCCTTGGCAAGTTTATAACCATTGGCTCTGAGAGTTTCCACGTGTCGAGCACCACGTGTTGAGCACGTGGGTTCTGCTTTGCTCCAATTAATTTGGGTATGCAACAGGAAAGCTCCAACATTCTTAAAGTTCACCTGGGTTTGTGGAGATGGCTCAGAGTCCCGGGGCCATGATCAAGTTGGGCGGGTCCTTCCACAGCAGCAGCCTGAGGAGAACCCCTCCAACCCAGGACAGCTCCTTCAAATCAAGGATGCGTCCGGTCTGTCTCCCTCCAGCACCTGGACCCAATCTTGCATGTGACAGTCACTCACCCAGTATCTTAGAGCAGACTAGAGAGACAAGATAATTTAGTTCCCATCTTTTCCCCCATCCCCAATTATGATCCCCATCCTGTCTATGCCTACCCTGTGTCAGCAATAAATGGGTTAATAGTCTGAGTTGAAGACGAGGCCCTTCTTGAGGCCATTGTTGAGGGAGGGGGTGGGGGGGTCTTCCCAGCACCTTTCAGAGGCTGGTGTCATGGTGAAGAGCATGACCAGACTGCCACAGTCAAACCCTAGCCGTACCACTAGCTTGTCTGAGATATATTGGACACATTACCTTACTTATCCGTACTTCAGTTTTCTTATATGGAAAGATGTGTATGCTAATAATAGAAACTACTCCACTGAGTTGTAAAGCACTTAGTCCAGTGCTTGGCACATAGTAAATTATTGTATGTAAAACACATATAAATACATGTACAGCTATATACACATGTGCCCACATATTCACACAATATTCAAATACATATACGGAGCCACAGAGCGCTGAAAAGCAGCCAGGAGGTGTACCTTCTACATTCACGTGCATCCACACACTGACTTAAAAACACAGAGCAACATACAAATTAGTGCCAAGAAGCATTCTGAACGATGTCTCCGGAGACAAGAAGCAATCGGGTGGGAAGAGTAAAACCAGGAAGACTTCTCAAAGGAAACAACTTCTGAACTGTATTTAGAAAAAGAAGTTGAGTGAAATTATTGTTTGTGCTGGGACTTCTTCCAGATTTACAAACAGGGTAAAACCCAACCAAGAAGTTGCCGGGCTGTGAATGGGAGAAAGAGAGCAGCCTCCATCCTTTCACCTCACTATGAACCGCAAGCTGGGGAAGGAACCAGCTTTTCCTGCAAATACAGACCTTGGGAAAACTCAAGGACTAACCAGGCAAAATCCCTCAGGTGGGCACAGGTCCTGTATGCTACCTACAAAATCTCTGTATTCAGACCAAATGCCAAAGAGCCAGTCTAATAGCTTCCTAAATATGGGGCTTCCTCCATTCAGCCTTATCAGTTAGGTTTCCTTGACTCCCCCCAAATAAGTAGGAAACAGAGAGGCCCTTAGAATGGGCACCATGCGCCCTGACTGCAGGGATGGACTTGAGCTGGAGGGCAGCTAGACGCCTCAGCTAACATTTGGTGCCGCAGCTGACTGCAGTCTCCAGTTTGGCGGGCCTCTCCCCCTTTATCTCACCCTCACCATTCCTTTCGCTTTGACATAATGAAAGTGCAACTTGCACAGTGTCTCAAGATTGCATATGATAATTGGAAACATGTGTCCGAGCTGGCACACCTTCAAAGGACTTGGGAACTCTGACTCGGCCGTCTTCTGATTGCACTAGCAATCCCAAAGCTGGCTCTCCGGCTCTCACATTCTTTCAGCTGCACCTTGGCGTTAACTCTTGCCAGGAGAAGGTTGCTTCGAGCCGAGCTCATCCCGTTGTTCTGCAGAGGCTGGCAGTGACAACCCCACACTGCACAGCAAGGCTCTGGACTTGGCACCGACTTTCCAGTAATATAGCCAAGAATCAGCAGGTTCACGTTTCTTTTTGCAGAAATGGCATGTTGATGGGTCAACACCCAGGTAGGAGCCTAGGCTTCTGGGGCACTGCCTGGACTTTCAACGAATAGCGGGCTGGATCTTCTCCAATCCAGCAAAAGGCTTCTGGTAAAGAAAATACCCAAATGTCTTTATCTCACCAGGAGACTCCTGAGGGAAATTCTGAATCAATGGTGACTCTCCACTACAAACCCCAAGCTGTGTGGCAGACAGGAGGGGAAGAGGGCATCTATTCAGTTCAGCAGAGACCAACTGCACATCTATGATGTGCTAATGCCACCCTAGGCCCTAGGGAGACAGGACAAGATGGGCCTCCCGTCCTCCAACATCCGAGTTGGCACCTGAATAGAGGACTTCCACCTTTCAGCCTTCAGTCTGGATATATCTACATACCACATGCCCACAGCATGTGGAGGCAGGCTCTAACACCTCCTGGTGTTGACAGCAACCTCAGTGTCCCCTCACCTGGGCCTTCACCTGCTTGTTCCTGACCTTCTTTCACTCCCATCTTGTCCCTACTGAGTTCCAAACCAATGGCCCCATGTCCCTGACCCTGATCCTGGCCTGGGTTCTCCAGGAAGTGCTTCTCAAACTTCAGCGTTCACCTGGATCATCTGGGGACCTGACTCAGTAGGGTGGGATGTGGGTAACTGAGATCCTGCATTCCTAACAAGCGCCCTGGCAAGACCCACCATCGTGTTCTGGGACCACACTCTGGAGCAGCACGATCACAGGCCACAGATAGTCATCCCAACCCAAGACCTCAGTTCTCACTTTAACCAGAGTCATCTCTCTGGTTCTCAAAGTTCACATTGGCCTTAGTCCAACAATCCTGGCTCTAGCTCCTGGCACTGGGAATTCAACCTTATGCTCTGCCTTATGCTCCTGGGTCAGTGTCCCACATGGTCAATGCTGTTGTCCTCCTTTGATGGAAAGAAGTCAGAAAGGGGCAGCCCTGACTTATACAAATATTGGGAAGAACATGATGAGGGCTACCACCAAGTCTCAAGGATGTAGCAACCCATCCCCAAGGGAAACACAGAGGCGGCAGCAAGGTCACAAGAGGTGGGCCTCAAAGATGTATTTGGCGGCAAAGCAGAAAGAGAAAAAAGCATCTGCCACTTGGCACCAGGTTTGGTCCTACTTGTAGAAGAAGGGTTGGTGACAAGCAAGCCACCACAATGGAGGCCTGATGCCATCTTTCCTCTTAAAATATTTCTGAGCAAGCTCACTTTCCTCTCTGATGCCCAGTTGGTTTGCTTTGATAACAGAGGGCTGAAAAATCACCCTCATAGCATGAGACATTCTGGACTGTCCTAAAATTTCTCACAGGGGCTGTTTTTACTGTACCCAGGGCTGTTGTTCATATAATCCTTGATATAAACTGTTGGCAGTGGCTGTAAAAATGAAAAATGTCACAGTTATGAGTGTAAAACAAGTAGCGCCCATCAGTCTCAGAGTTTGTCTTCCTTCAGCCTTAAGTAGATGAATTCCACAGCCAAACCATGTCAGGAGTCATCGAAACATTTGAAAACCCCAAACAGATCCCTCGATGGCCATATGTGGAGTTTCCACCTCTGGCTTTCACCCTTAAAGGGCAATATACAGTTTATTTACAGTAGTTTGTCATATTTGAAAAATGTTATTTAAAAATAACAACCAGTTCTATTCCTTTTCTCTTTAAAAGTTGGCTCCTTTCCGGATCTATAATGGTTACTGCTGTAATTACAATCTTTCTCTTATCCCTTAAGCAAAAATATCACTATTTTGAGTAAAATATCATGAACATACCAAAAAAAAAAAAAAAAAAAGGAGGTTTTCAACTGTCCTAAAAGAAGCTTTGCTGGAAAAAACATAGCAAAGAATTCAGTTTATCAGAACAGATGGCCAGTTAGTCTTGCTGAATTAATAGTTGCTAGAAGCAACAAAACCAACGTCAATGTTGTATGCATATACCAGAAATCATCTATTCAGAATCTCTGTGGTTTACATCTAGGTGTTTGGTGGCACAGACATGCAGCCTCAGGTGGTGAATGTAAATCTATCTCTGGAAAATATTTTGTTTCAGAGACCATTTGATTTTTTCATTTTTATTTTACAATATGATTCTACACAGAACAAGAGCCAAAAGACCAAAATGTGGGCAAAATTCCCTCTAAAGATCTCTTAGGCCAGCAGCCTCTGGAGTCAGCACGAGCAAGAATCCTAGCTGGCAAAGCTGACTGTTTTGCTGCTGATGTTCTTCTTCTGGACTAACTTTCACTTGGTCATTTTCCTGATTTTTCCCTACAGCTTCCAGGAAGCCTTCCCTCTGTACCTCCCGTTAGAAGAGACTTTGTCCCCACTGAGAAATCACTGCGGTGTAAGATTTGTGGCTGGGGAAAGTGATGATAGGACAGAGGTCTATGAGCAAGAGGGCCCAACATACATCAAAGGATTTGGCTGCCTTGTGGTCAGAGGATGCAAAACTCAACTCATTGAGGGATTTACTCTGCATAGACTTTAATCATGGCTTTATTGGGTTGCGGTTTGTGTGTATTTGGTGAATCAGAGGGGTTTTTTTAAGAAAAAAAAAGCTTTTCAATTTTATTATTCATTATAAAAAGTCTTTGTCCACATAAAGCAATAAAAACACAATTAAAATGGGATAACCAGATCCCAGTGGAAGGAGAGGAGCGTGTCAGAAAAGAAAGCCCTACTTAAGTCAGGATCCTGACTGTGATGCTGAATGAAGAGGGCTCTCAGTGTGGGGACACATGCCGGCCTTCTGGACTCCATGGTGGGTCCGAGTACTGTTTTCTTTTAACAAAGATACTAGGCACAATTCAGGTGGGAAGAAGCAGCAAGTCCAAAGAACACATTGAGCCCCACTGTCCTCAACACACCCACACAAGCTACATATTCACCTCTGCTCTACATTTTGCCCTTTATTCACTGGGGTAGGGGGGAACCCTACTCCATTAGCCCACTTTCAACCAAACTCCTAATCTAGCTGTTTTGTTTTGTTTATAAATTTATAATTTAGCGAGGAAAGTAGAATTCCTGGGTTCAGTTTCTGGCTCTCTCATTTATAGTCTGTATTAGTCAGCTCCAGCTGCCATAACAAAATATCATTGACTTGATGGCTTAAACAACATTAATTTATTTTGTCTCAGTTTTCAAGGCTGGGAAGTCCAAGTTCAAGATTCTGGCCAATTTGGTTTTTGGTGACGGCTCTCTTCTTGGCTTGAGGGGAAGGATAGGGAGGAAGAGCCCTATTGGATCAGAATCCCATCCTTATGACCTCATTTAACTTTAATCACTTTCTTAGAGGCCTCAGTTCCAAAGACAGTCATGTTGAGGGTTAGGGCTTCAACACATGAATTTTAAGGGCACACCAGTTTACAAAACTAGGTATGTGACTTCAAGCAAGTTATCTAAGATTTGCATCTATAAAATGAAATTATAATTATATTCACCCCATAATATGCATTAAGTATTCATTATCACCTCTGTGAGTGCTTAGCATAAAGTTAGTTGTCAATACTACCTTTCACTCACATAGAAGTAAATTCTAGGGCTTCAGTCCATTAGGGTGACCAAGAAGGATCAGAGACTTGAGATTATGAGCGAAAAAAAGGGAACCTATAAGCCAGTTCTTACCTGGAGGAGGGGAGGCAGAAAAAGAGACAAGGTGGAATGCTAAGGAAAGAGAGTGCCCAGTCCATGTTGGATGGCCTGGATACTAGAAAGTTACTCCTCATGTTGAACTAGAAATCCTTCCCCAACATCTCCACCTATTCACACAAGTACTGTCCCTAGGAAGTGTTCTCTCTACAACATGAGGTGTTGGCCAGTGCCTTTTTCCACATGACAAATCAAAAATAGCTATTATGTCCACCTATGTCTTTTACATCCCAGGCTAAACATTCCAGCTCCTTCAATCATCCCCATATAATAGAGTTTCCAGTCACTTGCTGTCCTGGCCAGCCTTCTCTGGACACACTCTAATTTGTCCATGTTCCTCTTCAAATGTGGTGTTCAGAAGGAAACACAATACTCCAGATGTGGACTGACCAACACCAATTATATTGAGAATATTAACTCCTTTGATCCACATAGTATATTTCTATTAGTGGAGCCTGAAATTATAAAACTTTTTTCAGCTGCCACATCACTCTAGATTTTATTTTGAGTTTATGGTAAATTATACCTTCTTTTCTGTTTTGTCTTGTTTTGTTTTCTTGCTATTATTAAGCCAGAACTCCTTCATCTTTCATTTTTGCCAGTGATTATTTAGGCTAAACACAGCGTGTGGCTGACCAAATGGTGAGACTTAAAGTCTATGTGGGCAGGAACAAAGTCGAACTCATCATGGTTTCCCAGAGCCCAGCACGCTGCCCAGCTCACTGACATATTAGTTACACCTTCCACCAGGTGCCTCCCACCATGATGAAAGCTTAATGAACAAAGGCACCAAAAATGCCCCAGGAAAAAGCTAGATCTTTACTCCTAATTAAGACATGGGCCCCCAAATCCCTATGATGTTTCCCACCCTGACCACCCAGACTGGAGCACCTCTAATTTCTGTAGGACTTTTGTGAACTCATTCGGACAACCCATCTAATGGCAAACACAGCAGGGAAGAAAAGGAATAGCAAACCGTGTGAAACAGGGTGAATTAAAGCGTGTATGCTCAGTCCAGCTCCACTGATAACTGCATCATTCCTCCAACTAAGAGCCCCATCCCTTCTATTTTGATCACCTTGTGATAGGAGGGGGAAGCCTTGAGCTCCCCCTAGAGGTTAGAGCACAGGACTAATAAGAGATGCTCAATAACTTGAATGACCACTGATCTTGTTTTCTATATGAATCTTGATCTGGCAATCCAATGTACTAATTGATCTACCATCGGAGAGTAGTGATTTGAGGATGGATCGGGCCAGCTGGGACCTCTGAAAAGAACCACCAAAATATGTGACCTTGGTCCAAGGAAATCACTACAAACGCATTTTTTTCTGAATATTAACTCCCTCACCATGGTGGTTTGCTTGTTCCTGTCAGCTTTAGACCCCAGGCTGCCTCCCATAGACTTCTATATCTTGCATTTGCTTAACTTGGAATTTATTGTTCTTATCCATTCATTTGTTCATCTAAACCAAGGGCTGTATAGGAGCTGGGAATACACTGGTAAGAAAAATCAGACATGGGGCTTAGAGACTAGTGAAGGAGAAAGATAACCCACAAAGAAAAGGAACTGCAACCATGGTGAGTGCTGCTAAGAGAAGTGTGGGGGACTCTGAGCACCACCACAGAGGGGATTTGACCTAGTTGGGGAGGAGAAAGGCATGTGTGAGGTGAGGAATAGGTGGGACCAACTGGGGAGGAGAAAAGCAAAGAATTTTCCAAGCAGAGTCAAGGGTCTGGTGGAGAAGAGAGCCCAGAAAGCACTGGAAGCTGAAAAAAAAAAAAGCCAGCTTGGCTACCATGAAACACAGAAGAAGGAGCTGGAAGGAAAATGAGGCCATGAAAGAGAGCTGCTTGGCTTGTCACCAGACCTGCTTCCAGATTAATTCCAATCTACAACCAGTGCTCTTTAAAATCAATTGTCAAATAACTCTTCTTAAAAAATATATTCATGGAGTTTTACTATAATTTATAATAGTGTAGAAACTTTGACTCCACCATTGATAGAATCTGCATCAATAATCTGCCCCAGGTTAAGATGCCTTGCTAAAGAAGAGTGTTATTTTTTTTATTACATAATATTTTATTCTGATAGAACAATTTCTTAAGTATTATTTTTTGTTGGTTTCAGGTGTATGGAATGGTGATTAAACAATCATATACTTTACAAAGTGTTCCCCCAGATATTTCCAGTTCTCTATGTTGTGCTTTATGTCCTTGGGACTGTTCTGTAACTACCAACTCAAATAACTCTTAATCCACTTTTTCCATCCTCCCTGCAAGGATTTCAGGAGCAACACCATCAAATGCTTTTAAGAAATTAAGATACATTATCTCTATATCATGACCCTGAGTGGTTTCATCATGGATCTTAGAGACAGAACTTCAAGCATGAGTAGAAGTTTTTTTGCTTTACTTTCTTGATTAATATGGAACATTTGAACATACTTAAAAGCATAAGGAAGGAGTCAAAGAGGGAGAAGCTATGGGTACTATAGAAGGTTTGATGTGGTTGAAAACCAAGGTCCTTCATAAGGAAACACTAGGTGCCTCCCTTACATCTTTCTCTGAATAGTTTCACTGTTACTTAAGGATTGCATCATTCATCAATGCTTTTCACTTATTCAGTGTTTCTCCTTGTTGATAAGAAATATAAACTGGTGACAAAGCAACATTAAGCCCATTTTCCTCCATTTCAGGATCATTGAACAGCAGCTACAGATCTGTAGCCAAGCAGTAACACCCCTACTTTCATTTAATCATCTATTTTCTAACAAGCACATATTAAGTTCCTACTGGGTGGTAGACGCTAGGGACAAAGATATGAATAAGACAAAGTATTTGCCCTCTAAGGGCTCATAGTCAAGCGGGGAAACCAGATACAATTTAATTAGTGAATAATGGAAAGGATGAGAATGTGGCAAGTGGTAACATGAGGTGAGAGAAAGCTGCTAACTCAGCCTATGGAGGGCAGGAAGGCCCTTCGCAGGAGGGGCATTCTAGCTGGGGCTCAGGGGATGAGTAGGAACGCACTCCAAAGGCCAGAGGAAGTCCCAGGCAGAGAAAACAGCATTTGCAAAGGCATGAAGGCAAAGGAAAGCATGGAATAGTGGGTAACTGAAGGAAGGTGTCTTGGACAGAGTCCAAGACGTCCTCAAGCACCAGGAGAAAGATGAATCTGGAAAAGCAGGTAGGAGTCACTCATGATGAGTTTGAACACTGTCCTCTAGAATTTAGATTTTATCCCATAAACAATGGTGAGCCTATGGAGCTCCAATTTGTAGTTTAGAAAGATCACCCAGGCAGCCACGTGAAGGATAACTTGTAATCATGAAGGATCAAAGAGAATTGTAATTCATCTGACATCAATGACTGCTTGGCCCGTATACATTGGGCATTTTATATATGGTGTTACTTGGATTGGTTTGACGGAAAATATAAACTGATGACAATCTCAGAATCTCTGGAAAGACAGCTAGAGTTAGCTCAGTTTTTCTTTTTTTTTTTTTTTTTTGGTTTACATAACTCCTTTTTTT